>CM065745.1:214153-314153 GCA_033310375.1 Conus canariensis
GGGGGGGGGTTGGGGGGGGCGGGGGGGATAGGTGGGGGGGGGGGGGGGAAGGGGGGGGTGGGGGGGAAAGGGGGGGGGGGGGGGAGTGGGGGGGGGGTTTGGGGGGGGGGGGGAAAAGGGGGGGGGTGGGGAGGGGGGGGGGGAGGTTTAAGGGCCAGGGGGTTGGGGGGGGAGGGGGGGGGGGGGTTTGGGGGGGACGGGGGGGGGGGGAAGGGGGTGTGGGGGGGGGGGGGGGGGGGGACCGGGGGTGGGAAAGGGGTGGGGGGGGGTGTGGGGGGGGGGGGGGGGGTTGTGGGGGGGCGCGCGGACCGACGGGGGTCGGCTGGAGGATGGGAAGAGGGGAGATTGGCAGGACCTGGAAGTGGGGCGCAGGCTTGGGGGGGCTGGTCGGTTAAGGGTAGGGGGGCAGGGGCCGAGAGTTAGTCTTCCTGCCGGCGCAGAACGGGGGGTGGGCGAGGGAGAACGGTGCTGGAGGCTGGGAAAGGGGAGGCCGCGCCCCGGGGGCGAGGACGAGGGGCGCTGCGACAGGGGGACGAGGGGGGTGGGGATTCGCGAGTCTTGGGTTTGGGGCGGGGGAGCGGGGGGGGCCAGGGGAGTGGAGGTTGTGCCGGCAAGGGGCCGGCGGAGCAGGGATGGGCGCGAACGGGCCAGGGGGGGGTGGCGGGACGTGGCGTGTGGGGAAATGTGGGGTCGGGGGGGCGGGTGGCGCTATGTGCCGGGGCGCGGGGGAGGTGATGCTCGCGGATCGGACGGGGGTCGATGGGTGGGGGGGTCTGAGCGCTATGGGTGCTAGTGCGGTGGCGGGCGGCCTAATCGTTTGTTGGGGCGCGTTGGGCTGGGTCCGTCTGTGGATGGATGCTGCGACTGGGTGGCGGTTGTGTTTGGTGGTTTTCGGTGGGTAGGGCGTTCTGGACATGTTGGTGAGGGGGTGTACTTGTTGTGGGGGGTGGTGGGGGTTGGTGATTTCTTTTGCGGTGATTATTTGTGTCGTTGTGGGTGGTATTTGTTGTGGTCGCGTGGCGGCTGGTGAGTGTCAGATTGGTTTTTTCGGAGCTCGGGGGTTTTACTCTTTGTGAATTTATGCATTCTTTTCTCTATAGTGTTCTTGGCATGTGTTGGTTTTTTGTGTCTTTTTCTTTTTTTTTGTGTTTTAACAAGTCTGTTTTGCTTTGGATGTCTGTTAGATTGTGTCTTATGATGGCTGGCTTTTTGCTTTTCTTTTCTTTATTTGGGAGAGGACCGGGGGCTGTTGGATAGTGTGGAGTGGGGTTGTAGGTTGGATGAGGAGGTCAGGGGCTGTTGGATAGGTGGAAGTGTGGTGTAGGTTGGGAGGTCAGGGGATGTTGGCTTAGATGTGGAGTGGGGTGTAGGTTGGAGAGGGACAGGGGGTGATGGATAAGTGTGGAAGTGGGTGTAGTTGGATCGCTGGACTGGGGATGTTTGATAGTGTTGAGTGGGTGTAGGTTGGAGTGGACAGGGGGCTGTTGGATAGTGTGAGTGGGGTGTAGAGTTGGTAAGGACTGGGCGATATGGAATTAGGTGTGGGAGTGGGGTGATAGGTTGGAGAGGACAGGGGATGTTGGATAGTGTGGAGTGGGGTGTAGGTTGGGAGGGGGGGGACAGGGGATGTTGGATAGTGTGGAGTGGGGTGTAGTTGGTAGAGGACAGGGGATGTTGGATAGTGTGGAGTGGGTGTAGGTTGGAGAGGACAGGGGATGTTGGATAGTGTGGAGTGGGGTGTAGGTTGGGTAGAGCAGGGGATGTTGGATAGTGTGGAGTGGGTGGTGGGTGTGGTTGGAGAGGGGGAGTTGGGTGTGTGGGTTGGGGAGGACAGGGGATGTTGGATAGTTGTGGGTGAGTTGGGGCGGGTGAAATATGAGTGGGTTTGAGGACAGGGGTGTTGGATAGTGTGGAGTGGGGTGTTGTGTTGAGAGGACAGGGGATGTTGGATAGTGTGGAATGGGGTGTAGGTTGGGAGGACAGGGGTGTTGGATAGTGTGGAGTGGGTGTAGGTTGGAGAGGACAGGGGATGTTGGATAGTGTGGAGTGGGGTGTAGGTTGGGAGGACAGGCTGTTGGATAGTGTGGAGTGGGGTGTAGGTTGGAGGACAGGGGATGTTGGATAGTGTGGAGTGGGTGTAGGTTGGAGAGGACAGGGGATGTTGGATAGTGTGGAGTGGGGTGTTAGGTTAGGAGAGGACAGGGGTGATTGGATAGGTGTGGAGTGGGATGTAGGTTGGGGAGGACAGGGATGTTGGATAGTGTGGAGTGGGGTGTTATTTGGGGGGACAGGGATGTGGATAGTGTGGAGTGGGGTGTAGGTTGGGAGGACAGGGGATGTTGGATAGTGTGGAGTGGGTGTAGGTTGGAGGACAGGGGATGTTGGATAGTGTCGGAGTGGGGTGTAGGTTGGGAGGACAGGGGATGTTGGATAGTGTGGAGTGGGTGTAGTGGTTGGAGAGGACAGGATGTTGTAGTGTGATGGGTGTAGGTTGGAGGAAGGCTTTGATAGTGTGGAGTGGGGTGTAGGTTGGAGAGGACAGGGGCTGTTGGATAGTGTGAGTGGTGTGTAGGTTGGAGGACAGGGGATGTTGGATAGTGTGGAGTGGGGTGTAGGTTGGAGAGGACAGGGGATGTTGGATAGTGTGGAGTGGGGTGTAGGTTGGAGAGGACAGGGGATGTTGGATAGTGTGGAGTGGGGTGTAGGTTGGAGAGGACAGGGGATGTTGGATAGTGTGGAGTGAGGTGTAGGTGGGAGGACAGGGGATGTTGGATAGTGTGGAGTGGGGTTAGGTTGGGAGGACAGAGTGGATATGGGAGTGGTGTGTGAGTGGGGTGTGGTTGGGAGGACAGGGATGTTGGATAGTGTGAGTGGGGTGTAGCTTGGGGGGACAGGGGGTGTTGGATAGTGTGGTGTGGGGTGTGGTTAGAGAGGACAGGGATGTTGGATAGTGTGCAGTGGGGTGTAGGTTGGGAGGACAGGGGCTGTTGGATAGTGTGGAGTGGGGTGTTGGTGGGAGGGAGTGGGGTGTAGTTGGGGAGGAGTGGGTGTAGTTTGGAGGGGGGAGGGGGACAGGGGATGTTGGATAGTGTGGAGTGGGGTGTAGGTTGGAGAGGACAGGGGCTGTTGGATAGTGTGGAGTGGGGTGTAGGTTGGAGAGGACAGGGGATGCTGGATAGTGTGGAGTGGGGTGTAGTTGGAGAGGACAGGGTCTGTTGGATAGTGTGGAGTGGGTGTAGGTTGGAGAGGACAGGGGATGTTGGATAGTGTGGAGTGGGGTGTAGGTTGGAGAGGACAGGGGATGTTGGATAGTGTGGAGTGGGGTGTAGGTTGGAGAGGACAGGGGATGTTGGATAGTGTGGAGTGGGGTGTATGTTGGAGAGGACAGGGGATGTTGGATAGTGTGGAGTGGGGTGTAGGTTGGAGAGGACAGGGGATGTTGGATAGTGTGGAGTGGGGTGTAGGTTGGAGAGGACAGGGGATGATGGATAGTGTGGAGTGGGGTGTAGGTTGGAGAGGACATGGGATGTTGGATGAGTGGATTGGGGTGTAGGTTGGAGGGGGGACAGGGGATGTTGGATAGTGTGGAGTGGGGTGTAGGTTGGTAAGGACAGGGGATGTTGGATAGTGTGGAGTGGGGTGTTGGTTAGAGAGGACAGGGGATGTTGGATAGTGTGGAATGGGGTGTAGGTTGGGGAGGACAGGGGCTGTTGGATAGTGTGGAGTGGTGTGTAGGTTGGAGAGGACAGGGGATGTTGTATAGTGTGGAGAGGGGTGTAGGTTGTGGAGGACATGGGCTGTTGGATAGTGTGGAGTGGGGTGTAGGTTGGTAAGGACAGGGGATGTTGGATAGTGTGGAGTGAGGTGTAGGTTGGAGAGGACAGGGGATGTTGGATAGTGTGGAGTGGGGTGTAGGTTGGAGAGGACAGGGGATATTGGATGGTTAGGAGTGGGATGTAGGTTGGGGAGGACAGGTGATGCTGGATAGTGTGGAGTGGGGTGTATTTTGGGGAGGACAGAGGATGCTGGATAGTGTGGAGTGGGGTGTAGGTTGGGGAGGACAGGGGATGTTGGATAGTGTGGAGTGGGCTGTAGGTTGGGGAGGACAGGGGATGTTGGATAGTGTCGAGTGGGGTGTAGGTTGGGGAGGACAGGGATGTTGGATAGTGTGGAGTGGGGTGTAGGTTGGAGAGGACAGGGGATGTTGGATAGTGTGGAGTGGGGTGTAGGTTGGAGAGGACAGGGGCTGTTGGATAGTGTCGAGTGGTGTGTAGGTTTGGGAGGACAGGGGATGTTGGATAGTGTGGGGTGGGGTGTAGGTTGGAGAGGGCAGGGGATGATGGATAGTGTGGAGTGGGTGTAGGTTGGAGAGGACAGGGGATGTTGGATAGTGTGGAGTGGGGTGTAGGTTGGAGAGGACAGGGGATGTTGGATAGTGTGGAGTGAGGTGTAGGTTGGAGAGGACAGGGGATGTTGGATAGTGTGGAGTGGGATGTAGGTTGGAGAGGACAGGGGATATTGGATGGTGTGGAGTGGGATGTAGGTTGGGGAGGATAGGTGATGCTGGATAGTGTGGAGTGAGGTGTAGGTTGGAGCGGACAGGGGATGTTGGATAGTGTGGAGTGAGGTGTAGGTTGGAGAGGACAGGGGATGTTGGATAGTGTGGAGTGGGGTTTAGGTTGGGTAGGACAGGGGCTGTAGGATAGTGTGGAGTGGGGTATAGGTTGGGGAGGACAGGGGCTGTTGGATAGTGTGGAGTGGGGTGTAGGTTGGGGAGGACCTGGGATGTTGGATAGTGTGGAGTGGGGTGTAGGTTGGGGAGGACAGGGGATGATGGATAGTGTGGAGTAGGGTGTAGGTTGGGGAGGACCTGGGATGTTGGATAATGTGGAGTGGGGTGTAGGTTGGAGAGGACAGGGGATGTTGGATAGTGTTGAGTGGGGTGTAGGTTGGAGAGGACAGGGATGTTGGATACTGTGGAGTGGGGTGTAGGTTGCGGAGGACAGGGGATGTTGGATAGTGTGGAGTGGGGTGTAGGTTGGAGAGGACAGGGGATGTTGGAAGGATGACGAAACTGTTGATTCAAACAGTTCAATACACTACCCATACACTGACTCCTCATCAATAAAACCATGTACAGAAACACGAAATTCTTCAGTTCCGTGCGTTAGAGGGGCTGGACATTGTGTATGTACACTCTAAACCTGCTTGTCTATATAGATAGATAGACAGATAGGTAGATACATTGTGTATGTACACTCTAAACCTGCTTGCCTATATAGATAGATAGACAGGTAGGTAGATACATTGTGTATGTACACTCTAAACCTGCTTGTCTATATAGATAGATAGACAGGTAGGTAGATCTATGTGAGGGTGATTCATTTCAAAATGACATCTGTTTTTCTGCACGAATATTTCTCATGGCTCTTTGAATTTGAACAATTAAAAGTACAAGGCACTGTACATAAATCGTACATATTTGACATATCATTATCGTCAATTTCTGCATCATGATCATTTGGCGCCCAGTTGGAGAAGAAAAGTAATTGTTCTTCGTGTTCATTGTCTGCAATGTTGTTTGGCCTGAAAGAAGTCGAAACGCGTCACGGTTTGTCTTCTTTGTTTTTCCCTTTCATCTGGCGGAGGACCTTTCTTCTTTTAATTTTGTTTCAACTTTCCACCTGCGGAGTCATCTCACTTTGAAACTAATGATCATCATTATTATTACCAGTGCCAGTCCCTCAGCAATGGACCTTATGTCATCTCTCTTTGAAACTAATGTTCATCATGATTATTACCAGTGCCAGTCCCTCAGCAATGGACCTTATGTCATCTCTCTTTGAAACTTATGTTCATCATGATTATTACCAGTGCCAGTCCCTCAGCAACGGACCTTATGTCATCTCTCTTTGAAACTAATGTTCATCATGATTATTACCAGTGCCAGTCCCTCAGCAATGGACCTTATGTCATCTCTCTTTGAAACTAATGTTCATCATGATTATTACCAGTGCCAGTCCCTCAGCAATGGACCTTAATGTTTTCTCGCTGCGTCTGTGTGTTTGTTTATGTATGTCAGCGGCATTACGCCACAAAAATAAAAACACTTCAAGCAGCTATTTGATTTGTATGCAGGTGGTAAAGTGTGCACCCACGTCGTTGGGATGGTGTGGAGTGGTAGGCAGTGCAGGCGAAGACAGGCTGATGACGTGTTCCAATTGGACGACAGTGCAGGTTCCAGGACGAGCGGCAAGCAGTTCTAGAAAGGTCAGCGTCATCCGCAGTGTTCCTGCTCACCTGTCTGTTTACAACGAAGCCCCGGACAATCTCATGAAGATCCCTGCTGCATTCATAGTGACTTAAATCAAACACCAATGTTCATACCGTATGGAATGAGCAACAGTGCCATCATTTCAACAACCACCACAAGCTTTATACTGACCATGTACAGTGTCAAATTCCATCTACGCCCCCAATACAACAAACTTCTATTTGTTCATAAAAGACCCATTACTCTACTGATATAAATGGTGGAATTTCGTGGTTTTTGTGTTCTCTTAAGAAATACAAGAAGAAAAGATACTTGGTCTTTGTCAACAATTACTTCCCTTAGCAAAACATTCTTGTCACCTTTGCCTCTCTCTGTCTGTCTGTCTGTCTGTCTGTCTCTTACTGTAAAGTGTGTTAGATACTGGTGTAAAGCAATACGATTACCAGTAGCTAGACTGAGCAGGCAAGCCTATGACATGATGCTGCAACAATGAGAGTCAGGAAATGTTAACTGGGCCTCAAAGATTAAGAAAGTGCTAACAGAGAATGGGTTTGGAATAGTGTGGTTGAGCCAGGGAGTCGGAAACGAAACCGTTTATATGTCTGAATTCAAAGATAGATTAATTTCCTCGTATAAACAAAACTGGCACAGCCAACTAGAAGAACATGATAAATATTCCTGGTTCTTATTCTTCAAAAGTAACTTGGAGGCAGAAAAGTATTTACATCTAGTATCTATTCGGTGGCAAAGAGGTATCCTTGCAAGATTTAGAAATAGAACACTGGGATTACAGGCAAATAAAAAATGGTATCTAAATAATGATGCTGTTGATGATTCATGTCCATTGTGTAATGATATTGCCATCAGAGAAGATGAGTTACATTTTTGTTCACTTGTCCTGCTTATGAGAACATTAGAAAAAAAATCAAGACTCTTTGATCATAACACAGTCAAGAATCGAAACCTGAACAATATTTTGCAATCAAATGATGAAACATTGTTAAAGATGCTGGCAAAATATGTAACAGAAGCTGTAGACACGCGGAAGAAAATTATGAATGAATAAAAGTTCAAAACACTGAGGGGATATCAATTATATTTCATTTTTATTGTTTAGAATAGTTATTTGACCTTTAAGCTTGTTCAAGCGCATGGTTTTCATAATATCAAGCCAGATGAATTATTTGTACAGAGAATACGTGTGACTGGGGAGAAGGGAGGATAAGGATATAAATGCGTGCGTGCAAGTCGATGGAAGATAGGATGGATCAGTGTGCGTATGTGAAGGGAATGGTTGTTGTGTGAGAATGATTTTGTACTAGAACATATACGAAAAACACAAATGAGTTTTGCAAATGAAAATCATTTCTTAATTTTGCTCAGTTGTGCAGACACTTAATTTGCAGTTTGTCTTTCGTTTTCTTTTCTTTTACGCAGAAAAAAAGACATTGTACCCTCTTGACAAAAAGACTATTAGCCAATGTCAATAAAAGATGTCAGTGTCAGTGTCTCTGTCTCTCTTTCTCTCTTTCTCTCTCTCTCTCACACACACACACACACACACACACACACACACACACACACACACACACACACACTCAGTCCTCCCGCCCTAGACTCCCCATCCCGGACTGTGTGCCCTCCCACCTCACCCCCCTCCCACCCCCTCAGTCCACTCTGTACAAACTAGTACAAAAGAAACGCGTGCCATGTTCTGCTATCTGGGTATCATTCACTGTGTTATACGACTTTGATTTTCAGTAATTTCAGATGTAACTTTGAAATCATGAAAATGTACATTTGCCCTACATTGTAAATAAATGGCACTGTAAACGGTGAACATATGATGTCAAATACTGTCAATAAAGGGCAGGGCAGTGTCTTTCAAGAAAGCAGGGCAGTGTCTTTCAAGAAAGAAGTCTGTTGAATCAATGGGGAGAATGAGCGACAGTGAGCTGGATGCAGTGTATGCCTCTGTCTGTCTGTCTGTCTGTCTCTCCCTCTCTCTCTCTTTCCATCCCCCCCTCTCTCTCTCTCTCTCTCTCTCTCTCTGTGTGTGTGTGTGTGTGTGTGTGTGTGTGTGTGTGTGTGTGTGTGTGTGTCTGTGTGTGTGTGTGTGTGTGTGTGTGTGTGTGTGTGTGTGTGTGTGTGTGTGTGTGTGTGTTAGCGTGTCGTGTGTGTGTGGTGTCTGTGTTGCATAACGACATGTATATTATGAACACACATCAGCACACACTTAACTCCACATAAACTTTCCAATGTAAAACCGTTAGCAGAAGGATTTGTCTCCGAGCTGACACTATCACAATGCTGACTCAAATAACGTTCTGGAAGAATATGATTGGAATCAAATCTCTTAGACGCTCGTAACTCATATGAATTACACAATAATGCAAACAAATCACACGACACGACAAAAGTGATCATTTATACTGCATCCACCGTCTGATACGTGTGTGTAGCAACCTTGCTAGTGTCCTTGACATATATCATTAAGAAGACATCAATTAAATGCACTACATGTGTTCAACATCAATTTTCCATGAGGCGAGTGGAGGCACAGGAGCAAAAATGTCAGCTTCGGAAAAACAGAGCAAACACCACCTTTCAGCCTGGCTCATCTCCAAGTCTGCCCTGTCCACACTGCAACAGACTATTCATGCCAGAACTGGCCTGATCAGCCATCTTTGTACTCACACCAGCACCCAGTGATAGCTGAAGTCGTGGTCATCTTCGTCTGTGAAGGACAAACAACAGCAACCATAATCATTCAATACAGAATCCTCGGAAAATCGATTGACACTTATTGGATGACTTGCATGTTTGAAATAAAAAAGAATATCTAAAACTCCTTGACAATGATGTGATCAATTAATCATTGTACCATTCAAATCCCCACACATTGATGATATACATCTTGGTGAACTAGTACACCTCTGGACAAAACATCTTTCAATAATGCAATGCCACTGTCAGACTCAAAATACTGGAGGTACATACAGATATACATACAATATATCTTTGTCCGTACCAAACAATGTTTTGTTGATAGCTACTGCACCAAAGGCATTAGATTCCATTTCTATATCGTTAACATATGACACATGCATAAAATTATTTTCAACGAGACACGAAATTCCATCCGATTGTACGGAATTTCACATTTATTAAGTGCACATACACACACGCACACACACACGCTCATGCACACACACACACACACACACACACACACACACACACACACACACACACACACACACACACATATTTTTGGCGTCATATACTGTACCATGTCAGACCATAGCATTCCACGGCAGTTAGTCAGCTCTGCCAGGCCGAAGTTTTTGTGTGGCTAATGCAGTAATAAGACAGTCACGTGACGCCCACCCTACTTCCGCCGTAGGAAGAAGCCGGTGTAAACGTCCTGTACCTCATTCTCTCTCGGCCTGCCGTCCAAGCAAGATAAGTCTTGTGCTCTGTCTCGCCTTTTCTTTGCCGTTGTGTTAAGATAGCCTTGTGTTTGCTTCTTTACTTGTTTTGTTGTGGCTTGCGCGCTGAACCCTTGCACCCTTGCCGGTGAGGCTTTGGTTTGGCGTGTTTTATTGATTTTTTTTTCAACCACGCGCGTTTGTGCCTTGTTCTCGGCACTCGCGACTTTGCTTTCCGTGCATCTCGCAATTCGGAATTTTGGAACTACATCGCCGGTCCCCCATCTCCTCACTTTGTTTAGCCTTATCAGCCCTTTGTTAGCGAGTCCCAATTCGCTTCTCCTTTCATTCGGAGACCTGGATTCGACGACCTTCCTCGTCGTTCACTCAGTTTCCATTCCTTTTCGCCGGTCGTTCCGCCATTTTGTTTCGACCGACCAATACCGGCGGCACTTACGATCGAGCTTCTTCGATCGAACAGTTCTCATTTTCGCGCGATTTCATTGCATTTATCGCACTACCAGTGCCCCTCTCGAGGTTGGTCGAGCTCTTTCTATCCCTCGATCCACCTCTTTGTCTCCTCTTTGCGATCGTGCGTTCCGTGTTTGTCTCGCCACCAGTGCCCAATATGGTGAAGGACACTAACGGGTCGAGCCGCTCCTTGGTTCAGGAGTCGCTCTCTGCCCCGGAGGACCCGCATGTCGATTCCAGGGGACAATCCGCTCACACCTATGATGAGCGTACGGTCGGTGTGGAGGAGGGTTCCACGCAGGGGACGCGCGACCATCATTACGATTCCTCCTCTGCCCGATCGGCGGACACACGATCGTTGCGATCAAAGTCGAACAGGCAATCGGCCGAGTTGAACAGGCAATTGGCCGTTATTGCCAGTTGTTTTTCTTTCGATACTGCCCCTAAATCCAAATCCAAAGGCAAGGCCCCCATGAAAGGACCTGCCCGTTCAAAATCTTCCCGTTCTTCGGCCAAATTGCCTGTTCACCTTCGATCGCACACGGAGACTCTCGCCTATCATGCTGCATCCAGCGATCATCGGCCCCTGGGGACCCTTGCCGAGGCCCGGACCAGCACGGGTGATGACTCGCGGCCGGGATCACCGCCCGTCACCCGATCAGATGAGACTCGTGGCGCTAGCTACCCCCCCACTAACGTCACACAGTCGAATCACGCTCTCCCCAACCGTGTCCGGGTTCAGCCACGACTCGGACACGAGGAGCGTCGTCACTCTGGTGGAGGGGTTGTGGGCAGTCTTTGGTGGGACCCCCCACTGACCACAACCCCGGGTCAGGGACGCAGGCATCGACCAGGTCGGATCTGCGCCCTCACCCCCGACGGTTGAACCACCCCGATCGACTGTCAAACTCTCCCCTAGGGGTACAGGACGTTGGGGAGCGGACTTCTTTCGCTCCCCTGTTGGGCAACGTCTGCGGTCCCATTCCTCCGGGGGGGGATCGACCAGTGGGACCAGGGGTAACCCTTCGTCCCTTGAGGTGGACTCATCGCCACAGCCATCCCAGTCCGCTTCCACACGGCCCGGAGGCTCGGCTACCATACCACCCACCGGCCACCCTGCCATGCAGGGGGCCGGCACAGACCGCACCCGGGAGATGCAGGAGGCAGTGCTCTCCCTGGGGCAGGTGCGAAACAGCTTGCCTTCTCGCTATCCTCCCCTTGGTGCCCAAGGTTACCCGGGTCCCCAAGGAAACTCTGCCCCAGGGCCGCCACAGCCCGTCGTACTCCCCGGGGACTGGTGGCTCTATTCCCCCGAGAGGAATCAGTGGCTTAGGGCTGACACCCATTCTGACTCCATCTCCGGTCACATGTGGCATCCGGCCTCCCAGAGCTGGATCGACCTGGGCCCCCCTTCCTCTCGAGCGCTGTCCGATCGGCGATCCCCTAGTCTGCCCGCCGAGTATGGAGCCACCAGGGACCCGTCCTCATTTTTCCCCACTACCCAACGAGGGTGGGACTCCCACGCCCCCCTGCCCTGGCCCTCCGAAGGTGGATCTGAACATCCCCTTCAGGAATACTCTGACCCACAACTTGAGGATGGGGTTGAGGACTCCCTCCCCCAGTCTGGTGACCTTTCCATCTTGGAAAGCTGGCGCCCAGATCTTGTTGTTAGGGAATCCCCTCCCTCTGACAACATTTTCTCCTTTAGCTGTTTCACTGGGTCCCCCCCCTGCTGCCCAACGATCACGGCCAAGGATAGTCACCCCCCAGACCCTCACTCCCTTGTGGGACAGATTGGCATCTTTCGCCAGGGGTGCACATGCCGTCCCTCCACCGGGGATTGACTTCTTGTCAGCCCCTAACGCGGCTCCAGTAGGAGTGTTCCTCAAGGACCCGCGCCAGGGCCCCCATGTCTTTTCCCTCTTCTCTGCCAATCCAGCCACCAGAGACATTGCCATTTCCCCTGCCGACCTCAGGCTCACTCCCAACCTCCCCCCTCCCACTTCCACCTCTGTTTCTATCAAGAACTTGATGGAGTGGGACAGGATTCCCAGGACTGGCATCCTTCACACCACCGCGGGACATGCTTTCATTGACATGTTCCTGCAGTGAACAGAGGAGCTCTGATCAAAGGAGGGCGGCACTGCCTCTGTGGCTTCGGATGCTGACGACACCGAGACAGACTGTAGCCTGTTTTTGCGACCCCCTGATGCGCTTTCTTGTCAACAAGATATCGCATCACCTTTGGGCTGCGGCAGACAGCGCAGCCAGGAGTCACTTTAACTGCCTGTTGGCAGTGAGAGATGCTGTGTTATCACAGGCCAATCTCTCCCTGGCACTCAAGGCGGCCTTACAGTGCATCCCAGGTCAGGAGCAGTCGCTTTTCGGCGACTATTCTACTGCAGTCATCACCCATGCAGTTGAGTAACGCAAACAGGCTGCGTCTTTTGTGGCCAAGCCCCCTCGCCACCATCGCCCTTCTGGACCCTTCTCCCGTCCGGCCCTGCCCGCCAGACCCCAGCCCTACCCCAAACAGGCCCCCTCTCGCACCTCAAGGCCTGCCAGACGCCCTACTTCCGCCGCGCCTAGGTCGAAACCGAAACCCCCCAACAGAATTTTCGGTTCGGCCAACAGGCTCAGCCTCGGAGGTGACTAGCAGAGTCACCTTCGGAGGAGCGAGAACTGGCAGACTTCTCGCCCCTCCCTGGCCCCTCGGCCCCTCTGGCAGGCAGTCTGTCCCGACATGCCCACCAGTGGCGGCGTACGGGACTCAACCCCTGGATAGTGTCGGTGTTACAGGAGGGGTTCCGTCTGCCCTGGGCACACGAACGCCCGCTCCCCCCCCCCCCCCCGCTACCCTTTCCTCCTCCTTCCCCCAGCGATCCCCCTCCCGCCCAGACGTAGGCCCTTCACCTGGAAGTTGAGGAACTTCTCCGGAAGGGCACTGTCGCACAATTTGTGGGGATGTGTGGCGATAGTGGTGTGATGTGGTGTACACTCACAAGCGTTCTCCTCTCAGCTTGGAGACACCCACAAGCAATGGAGAAATGTTAAAATAAGTTTATTGATATGAAATTAAAAACGTGGATGAGTAATTGTTACGGATGGAAATGCGTGTGTGTGGAAGTCTGACTCACTCAGAATTATGGATGCATGCACGACTTTTTCTAATTCACATACACACACCCACTCATCCGAACATTGACAGCCAGGCAACAAAATAACTTTTTTTATGCCGCCCAAGCCATCAAACAAAACACACAATTAAACATAGGTTGGTACACCCACCATTAGATGTACATATACAACAAATTAATACAATTTTAATTATCAACTGCCGGGTCCAGCGCTGATGACGATGACAGCAGCGATGAGGCAAGTCTGACACAGAGTCTCTTCCAAGCTGTGGTTCTCAATGAAGAAAGAGGGAAAGAAAAACTAACACGTTCGTGGCGTCTCTGTCAGTAACACGGTGACAGTCTCACCCACGAGCTGTGGATCAAACACCTAAGAGCTGTGGCTCAACACCAACCAAGAGCTGTGGCACACACACCACCTGTGGCTCAACACCAACCAAGAGCTGTGGCACACACACACCACACACACAGCGACGGCCTCGGACGCAGGTCGCTGGCACAAAAGAAGGGGCGACGTCCTGGCTCACCAGCAGCGACGTCTCCAACCCACTGGCCCAACAGTGGTCGGTCACGGGCGCAGTGGCAGGTAGGGCAATTGTCGGCGCTCAGGCCGGCCTCTCAACACCAGCAGCAAACAGATGGAGAACGGGGCGTCAACACAGCTATGGCCCCGGCCCTAACCCAGTAGCAGCCAGTCCCCGTCAGTCCAGGGAACACTATCAACCTGGGGGCAACTGATTAACTACCTTGATTATCATGGCCACTATTCGTTGCAATCACAACTATCTTCATATTCATTAGCCACATTATATCTCACTAGAACTTGAGCCACATATCAGCATATTCGTTCATATTCATTAGCCACATCATATTTCACTAGAACTTCAGCCATACATCAGCATATTTGTTCATCATTACAATATTCTTTTTTCCGGAATCATAACATTACAACATTCCCTTTTCCGGAATCATTACACTACAACATTCCTTTTTCCGGAATCATAACATTGCACAGGAAAGGATTTCCATACAAACCTTTCAGACTCTAGTTTTCCAAATTGGGGAAAGGATTTCCACATAAACCTTTCATAATCTAGTCTTCCAAATTAGGGAAAAGGATTTCCATCTGGATCCTCTTCAATAAACCATGAATACAATTCATTACACACAATGATTAATTGATGAATATTTTTTCAAACTATAAATGTCTTTCGTTAATTCAGGAAATGTTCATTTGGTTTCTTGTAAACAAGAATGTTCAACTCATTTCATGTCATCAGCTTCACTATATGCGAGGGAAAGATTTCCACCACACTTTTGTTTAACAACACATATATTGATACCCATGTAAACACATCACACATCAGAATGAAAAACAAAAGTCTATGTCGCTCACTCTGGGAGCTCATTATCCATAGCATCAAAACTCTCCATCTTCTTGCAAACCATATTAGAATAGACACTTTTTCTTCATCATGAAGCTCATAGCCAGTTAAGTTACAAAATAAACAAAATCTTTTTTCTTTTTTTTCTGAAGACCACTTCTTATAACACTTACTTCATCTATTCACATTTTCCGAAACAATTTCGTTTTGTTACCCTATCAAGTCATAGGATAACAGAACAACAGTATTTAAAAAAAAAAAACACCTTCACAAGAGCGCTAAGGAAGTTCCAGTCACTCCTAAACGGGAATACAGTTTTAGTTTGTTAATAAATAAACATTCAATGCTAAATACCTGACTGCTACTAGCAAACGGCTGAGTCCCTCTTCGGCCTTCTGTAACTTGTATTGCCGGAATCACTGCAGAGACTGCCTAACCGGTGCAACTCACCCGGCTTATAGCAATGCGCCGGTGAGTAGCAGTCAGCTAACTTTTGCAACCGGCTTCCGGACAACTACCTTCCGGTAAGCACGGTCGCACATGAAACTTTGTGACCAGATGAAAAACGGTCCGTCACAGTAATGTGTTTGTGATATGATTATGATGATGGGGATAAATATGCAAACGAATATAAGTTGTTACAACACAAAACGAGACAATAAACGAATATAGCTACTCTCATTCACTCTTTCTCTCGCGCGTTCACTCGCCACGTACAAAGTTTTGAGAGTCTAAATGCGTGTGTGTTGTCGTGGTGGAGGTGTAAACAAAAAACAAAACAAAACAAAGTTCACTTATCTGGCGACTCGCCGAGTACTGTTGTTACGATGCTTCAAACTAATGATGATAGCAGCTTTCTGTTTTCAAGCTTGTCCCCTCTTGTAGCTTCTCGTAGCTTCTTGCAGCTTCTTGTAGCTTTTCACTACACGGTTCGCAGATGTCTTTTCGATGTAAACAATAAAATAGTCACTGTTGTTCACATCAACACGCCTTCCATCAATATCACTACTGTTTACATCAGCACACCGTCCGACGAAAACAGCTGATCGCATCGACACCCAGTCCACGAATATCACAGTTTCGTAAACAAACGTGAAATATTAAAAATAACTACTTGCTTGGGGCGACTTGTCCCATATAGAAAGTTCCTGATGCTTGGATAAATAATAACTAAGGTTTTCCAACAGGTCACACCGTCCTTAATACAGCAATCGACGCCGAGGGTGGTGTCCAGTCAATACGAGACGAAATGACGAAGTCAGTTCAACGATGTAGATGAAGATACGTTCATGTAGTTCTAGGCCAAAAGAGATACCCAGAGTAGAAGGAATAAAAGCCAAGCCTTGTTAGCAGAAACGATGTAGATGAAGATACGTTGATGTAGTTCCAGGCCGAAGGAAGACCCAGAGAAGTAAGAATAAAAGCCAAGCCTGCACACACCCAATTTTACACCCCTTTTGAGTTATCATGAAAAATCATATATGAACAGATCTGTATCCACACCCACACGCATTTTACAATAACAATACAGCCCTACTGTGGCTTCTCCGTCACTCTCTCCAGCACCTAAAAGAGAAATGGAAAAATAATAAGAACCGATGAGGACGAACGGCAGGCCTAGGCAGCAGTCTCTCGCCTTTCTAACCAAAAAGCCTGCAAACAACAACTAAACAAATGTAAACGACCCTCGATCATGTCCACGTCAACCTGCACATCAACTACCTGGTTAAATAAACTCTAAAACTGCTATTTACCTCAGACGGCTCAATACAGGCGTCCACAGTCTACGATAGTCGAAGTCCCTGTGATTCTCCAACCGACAGCTGCATAACCTAGCTACTTGTACACAAGTTGGCATTGTCCAATGGAGAAGCAGGTTTCTATCTTCTGCTCAAGATTCCCAGGCAACTAACAGAACCAACATGCTAATGGCGGTGACGAAATCGCGCTTGCAATCGGAACATGACGTCAAAGTCGAATGGCGACATCACAGATATTCTAAAACTACGTGAAGCAAATCGATATGTTCTTAGCAGAAACTACTTATTGCCGTATGAACGCGACAGGCGCTATCACCGAGAAACCCCACCCCAACCCCGGGTTTTACTCTCACCTGTTCGTAGTTCCCAAGCCCTCGGGAGGCTGGAGGCCCATCCTCGACCTTTCCACACTCAACAAGTTCCTCAGACCAACCAAATTCAAGATGGAGACCCCGGCCCAGATCAGAGACTCCATCCACCATCTGGACTGGGCCACCTCAATAGATCTGAAGGACGCTTACTTTCAGATCCTCATTCATCCTTCCCACAGACGATACTTTCAGTTCGTCTGGCGGGGATGGGTGTTCCAGTTCAAGGCGCTCCCCTTCGGACTCTCCCTGGCTCCCTTCCTTTTCATGAAGGTAGTCAAGGAGATGGCCGCCCTTGTCAGACAGGAGGACATTTGCCTCTTGGTTTACCTCGACGACTGGCTCGTCTTGGCTCCCACACAGGCCCTGTGTCAAGCCCACACATCCAAACTTCTGCGCCTTTGTTCCTCACTAGGGTTCGTCACCAACCCCGCCAAATGCGAGCTCTAGCCCAGTCAGAGATTCTCCTTCCTGGGCATGAGTTTCGACACTACCTCCATGCTGGTCTCCCCGACCCCGGAGAGGTCCACCCGCCTAGTGGACCTCATCTCCCACCTTCGCCTCTCTCCCCACACGTCGGCAAGGACACTTTCCTCCTTCCTGGGGATGATGGAGTCCCTGTCGCCTCTCATTCCCCTAGGCAGGGTCCCCAAGCGACAGCTTCGAAGGGAGTTTCGCCGTCGTTGGTCGCAGACCACCGACCGCGGGGACCAGACCATTCCCCTCGGGCCTTGGTTCTTTCGGGCCATGGAGGAGTGGCTCAGCCCCTCCACCCTGAACCCCGGAGTTCCCATCTCCCTCCCATCCCAGGCCCTGGAACTTACACAGACACCTCCAACTCGGGCTGGGGGGCCCATTTGGAGAGCAGTCACGCCTCGGGGGTGTGGGACCCACTGACTGCCCATCTCCACATCAATATCCTGGAACTGGAGGCAGTCAGGCTAGCCCTCCTCCACTTCCAGACCCTGGTCTCGCACCGATTTGTTCTACTTCTCACGGACAACACCTCGGTAGCCTGTTACATCAACAAAGGGGGGGGGGGGGGGGGGCACGCTCCATCAGCCTCTCCCTCCGTACAGAGGCCCTCCTCCACTGGTGTCACACGCAGGGAATCACCCTTCGTGCGAGGCACATAGCGGGGACGCACAACATCCTGGCAGACTCTCTCAGCCGCTCCAGGTCCGTCCCCCACATGGAATGGACCCTCAGCAGGAATACACTAACCTCGGTGTGGAAACACTGGTTTAGACCCATGATCGACCTGTTTGCCACCTGATTCAACCATCGTCTGCCAGTGTATGTGTCTCCCGTCCCGGACCCCCAGGCGTACGCGATCGACGCCCTCTCCCTTCCCTGGTCTGGCCTCATAGCTTATGCCTTCCCTCCCTTCCCGATCCTCCACAAGGTGATCAGGAAGGCGAGACTCGAGAGACCCAGGCTCATCCTCATAGCCCCATGGTGGCCCACTCAGTCCTGGTTTCCAGACCTCACTCACCCCCTCTCCAGTTGAACGCCAGGTGGGACATGCTCAGACAACCCTGCTCGGGTCGCCCCCACTCCAATCCCCAGATGCTTCGCCTCCACGCCTGGCTTCTGTGCCAGCCCGGTTGCGAGCATCTAACCCCACCTCCCAAACGGACAGGTACCAGTCCGTCCTCAACATCCTCTCCGGCGCCGGGGTCTCTCAGGACTTCCGAGACCTAGCCATGGCTTCTCGCAGAGCTAGCACGGAGGCCCTTTACGATTACAGATGGAGGAAATGGGTCTCATGGTGTAAAGACAACTCTGTTCCACACAATCGCCCCTCCAATATCCAGATAGGAAATTTTCTGTCCCACCTCAAGCTCTTGTCTAGCTCTATACGGGGCTACAGGTCGGCCATCTGCACGACCATCCATCAACTGGGCGGACCTTCCTTTGAGAATGACTTCCTTCTCAGAGAGATCTCTAGGGGGGCTGCTCTTCGTGAGGCCCAATCCCCTAGGCGTGTTCCCCTTTGGGACCTCTTCACTGTACTTGACGTTCTCAGGAACCCCCCCCCCCCTTCGATCCTATCTCCTCCCTTCCCTTTGATCTTCTCTCCATGAAGACCACCTTTCTCCTCGCCCTGGCTTCGGCCAGAAGGCGAGGCGAGATCCATGCTCTTAGCGGGGACCCCAGAGACATTGCCTTCCACAGGGACGGCTCTGTCTCTCTTAAGTTCCTTCCCGAATTCCTAGCTAAGAATCAGGAACCCGGTAGTCCCTCCCCTTACCTCGTCATCCGCTCACTGGCAGATACCCTAGGCGGAGAGAGCGGTGGTGACATGGCCCTGTGCCCTTCTAGGTGTCTAAGACACTACTGGGAACGTTCGCGCCCCAGGCTTCTCAGAGACGTCTCCTTATTTCCATCAACCCCAAGAATAAGAAAGACATCTCAGCTGGCACTATCTCTAGGTGGCTTTCCAAGACGGTCAGATCGGCCTATGCCCAGGCGTCCAAGGATCTCCCCGTCTTGTCCCCCCGGGCCCATGAGGTCAGAGCACTGGCCGCTTCTGCAGCATTCCAGCACTCTGTCCCCGAAGCGCCACCTCCTGGAGGCAGCCTTCCGGCGTTCGGAAAATCCCTTTATAAACTTTTATTTAAGGGACATCCGCATGACCAGGGCTGACGGTTCTGAAGGGATATCCTTTGTGGCGGCTAATGCAGCCATATCGGGTAACCCCAAGAACCACTAGGGCACTCGCCCTCCTCCTTTTCCTATAAATTCTGCTATGGTCTGACATGGTACAGTATATGACGCCAAAATGGGGAGTTTGTATTATACTCCCTGTTTGGCTAGTATACTTACCATGTCAGACTCTAATGCCCGCCCTGCCTTCCCCACTAGCGCCAAGGTTCTCGGGTTACCTTGCGTGCAGGCCTCGACGAATGAGGTACAGGAAGTTTACACCGGCTTCTTCCTACGGCGGAAGTAGGGTGGGCGTCACGTGACTGTCTTATTACTGCATTAGCCACACAAAAACTTCGGCCTGGCAGAGCTGACTAACTGCCGTGTAATGCTATGGTCTGACACGGTAAGTATACTAGCCAAACAGGGAGTATAATACAAACTCCCCATTTCAACGGGACACGAAATTCCATCCGATTGTACGGAATTTCACATTTATTAAGTGCACATACACACACGCACACACACACACGCACACACACACACACACACACACACACACACACACACACACACACACACACACGCATGCACGCACGCACGCACGCACGCACGCACGCAAGCAAGCACGCACGCACGCACGCACGCACGCGCGCGCGCGCGCGCAACACACACACACACACACACACACTCTTCACGCTTTTTCACATCATTACCTCGGCAAGGCAGTTCTTCACCGTTTCCTGCCGTTCATACATGCAAAGACGGTAACGATTGTAATTATTGATTGTATTATATTAAAAACCATACTTATTAAACATGTTTACCCTCAAAATTTAATGGTATGAAATTTCACATTTATTAAGTAGACTTACACACACACACACACACAGACACACACACACACACACACACACACACACACACACACACCACGCACGCACGCACGCACGCACGCACGCACGCACACACACACGCTATGCTTTTTCACAGCATTATCTGCACACGGCAGGACTTGACCCTTTCTTGCCGTTCATACACACAATCATGGTCAGGATGGGTGGTAGGGAGTGTGTGGATGTGGGTAGGGAGTGGAGGGGGGGGGGGGGGGTTACGATGTTAGACCAATGATTCAAACAACTTGAAATTTGAAATCACTGAAAAAAATATACAAGAATCCAAATCAAATCAACACGAACATTCAAACTGGCCATAAAATTTCAACTTTTTAACAGAATACACATTCAAATGTTCTCAAAATCCAGCAGATTTACGCAATGTAAACAGAAAGAATATTCACAGATAGAGATATGCAATAAATCTGATTCCATCAGTATCTCGCAAGCACATTTCTGGGCTGACCTTGCTAGTGCTCCCACCTTCTCCATCTCCCCCCTCCATCTCTTCCGTCTGATCCCTGATCTGATCTGAGACTAGCAGCACACGACTAGCTGTCCTGTCTTTATTTCTACTAGCACTCTGCCTCGTCATGCCGATTGTCTGGTGATTGTAACGGCCTTTGTTTCACTCTGTCTCGTCGTGCCGATTGTCTGGTGATTGTAACGGCCTTTGTTTCACTCTGCCTCGTCGTGCCGATTGTCTGGTGATTGTAACGGCCTTTGTTTTAGTTATCACACTTTAGTTTTCAAGACCTTTTTGTACACTTGGTCTAGAGTACGCTGCGGCAGTTCTGATGAATTGTTTCGTAGTTGATGTGCTGTGTGTTGACTGATTTTGTTATTATTTTTTTTTACGAAGGAGACGATTCTTTCAGAACACTTAAAAACTTTTTCGTTTTGGGCCATTCAGTAAACATTACGGTGACAGTCAAAAGAAGGTGAAAGACCAATGTTTTTAAGATTTACAAAACAAACACTGATCCCATACACATGTGTGACAAGTGTTACAAGAAGTACATTCATTGTAACAATCCTTATTTCATAATCAAAAGCACGCTGTTCCAAGCAGTGCAGTCAGACATATTATATAAAAAAAAATCTGAACAGAATCTGACGTTTCACTATCACAGTTAGTAGTGAACTGAATCTGACGTTTCACTATCACAGTTAGTTGTGAACAGAATCTGATGTTTCACTATCACAGTTAGTTGTGAACAGAATCTGATGTTTCACTATCACAGTTAGTTGTGAACAGAATCTGATGTTTCACAATCACAGTTAGTTGTGAACAGAATCTGATGTTTCACTATCACAGTTAGTTGTGAACAGAATCTGATGTTTCACTATCACAGTTAGTTGTGAACAGAATCTGATGTTTCACTATCACAGTTAGTTGTGAACAGAATCTGACGTTTCACTACCAAAGTTTGTTGTGAACAGAATCTGATGTTTCACTATCACAGTTAGTTGTGAACAGAATCTGATGTTTCACTATCACAGTTAGTTGTGAACAGAATCTGATGTTTCACTATCACAGTTAGTTGTGAACAGAATCTGACGTTTCACTATCACAGTTAGTTGTGAACAGAATCTGATGTTTCACTATCACAATTAGTTGTGAACAGAATCTGACGTTTCACTATGACAGTGAACAGAATCTGACGTTTCACTATCACAGTTAGTTGTGAACAGAATCTGACGTTTCACTATGACAGTGAACAGGATCTGGCGTTTCACTATCACAGTTAGTTGTGAACAGAATCTGACGTTTCACTATCACAGTTAATATTGAAATGATTCTGACGTTTCACAATCACAGTTAGTTGTGAACAGAATCTGATGTTTCACTATCAAAGTTAGTTGTGAACAGAATCTGATGTTTCACAATCACAGTTAGTTGTGAACAGAATCTGATGTTTCACTATCACAGTTAGTTGTGAACAGAATCTGACGTTTCACTATCACAGTTAGTTGTGAACAGAATCTGATGTTTCACTATCACAGTTAGTTGTGAACAGAATCTGACGTTTCACTACCAAAGTTTGTTGTGAACAGAATCTGATGTTTCACTATCACAGTTAGTTGTGAACAGAATCTGATGTTTTCACTATCACAGTTAGTTGTGAACAGAATCTGATGTTTCACTATCACAGTTAGTTGTGAACAGAATCTGACGTTTCACTATCACAGTTAGTTGTGAACAGAATCTGATGTTTCACTATCACAATTAGTTGTGAACAGAATCTGACGTTTCACTATGACAGTGAACAGAATCTGACGTTTCACTATCACAGTTAGTTGTGAACAGAATCTGACGTTTTCACTATGACAGTGAACAGGATCTGGCGTTTCACTATCACAGTTAGTTGTGAACAGAATCTGACGTTTCACTATCACAGTTAATATTGAAATGATTCTGACGTTTCACAATCACAGTTAGTTGTGAACAGAATCTGATGTTTCACTATCAAAGTTAGTTGTGAACAGAATCTGATGTTTCACAATCACAGTTAGTTGTGAACAGAATCTGATGTTTCACTATCACAGTTAGTTGTGAACAGAATCTGACGTTTCACTATCACAGTTAGTTGTGAACAGAATCTGATGTTTCACTATCACAGTTAGTTGTGAACAGAATCTGACGTTTCACTACCAAAGTTTGTTGTGAACAGAATCTGATGTTTCACTATCACAGTTAGTTGTGAACAGAATCTGATGTTTCACTATCACAGTTAGTTGTGAACAGATTCTGACGTTTCACAATCACAGTTAGTTGTGAACAGAATCTGATGTTTCACTATCAAAGTTAGTTGTGAACAGAATCTGATGTTTCACAATCACAGTTAGTTGTGAACAGAATCTGATGTTTCACTATCACAGTTAGTTGTGAACAGAATCTGACGTTTCACTATCACAGTTAGTTGTGAACAGAATCTGATGTTTCACTATCACAGTTAGTTGTGAACAGAATCTGACGTTTCACTATCACAGTTAGTTGTGAACAGAATCTGATGTTTCACTATCACAGTTAGTTGTGAACAGAATCTGACGTTTCACTATCACAGTTAGTTGTGAACAGAATCTGACGTTTCACTATCACAGTTAGTTGTGAACAGAATCTGACGTTTCACTATCACAGTTAGTTGTGAACAGAATCTGACGTTTCACTATCACAGTTAGTTGTGAACAGAATCTGATGTTTCACTATCACAGTTAGTTGTGAACAGAATCTGACGTTTCACTATCACAGTTAGTTGTGAACAGAATCTGACGTTTCACTATCACAGTTAGTTGTGAACAGAATCTGACGTTTCACTATCACAGTTAGTTGTGAACAGAATCTGACGTTTCACTATCACAGTTAGTTGTGAACAGAATCTGACGTTTCACTATCACAGTTAGTTGTGAACAGAATCTGACGTTTCACTATCACAGTTAGTTGTGAACAGAATCTGACGTTTCACTATCACAGTTAGTTGTGAACAGAATCTGACGTTTCACTATCACAGTTAGTTGTGAACAGAATCTGACGTTTCACTATCACAGTTAGTTGTGAACAGAATCTGACGTTTCACTATCACAGTTAATAGTGAACAGAATCTGACGTTTCACTATCACAGTTAATAGTGAAGTGAGACAACAGCGGGCGGAAATCAAACAAATCTTCAATATTTTAAATACTGTATCCGCCAAACATAGTAATAATAATGATTTCTTATATAGCGCTTAATCAAACGAATTTCTCTAAGCGCTTTACAAAGTCATACTACATTCACCCTTCTCATATACAATAATACATCTTACACCCAACTACAAATACTATTACTACAATAACTAACAAATCCTAATCCTACCAATGTGACATTCACTTATTCTTCAAATATCACTACAAAAACTTAATCCTATAACGTTCAATCATACAACAAATACATATAATAGAGAACATACACATACGCTACATTTGAAAAGGCCCAGACATGAATAAACGAATCGCAAGACAAAACACGATGCGTTTCGACCGTTTAGGTCTCCTTCAAGCAAGACAAACAACACCCAGGACAAGGAAAATGAAGAAGGAGAAATCACGTATCTGATCAAATTCGGCGAAGATTGATTCAACGCCCATCTGACGCCGAATTTGATAAGGTAAGTGATTGTTCGTTCTTCATTTTCATTGCTCTGAGTGTTGTTTGAATTTGATAAGGTAAGTGATTGTTCGGTCTTCATTTTCATTGCTCTGAGTGTTGTTTGAATTTGATAAGGTAAGTGATTGTTCGTTCTTCATTTTCATTGCTCTGAGTGTTGTTTGAATTTGATAAGGTAAGTGATTGTTCGGTCTTCATTTTCATTGCTCTGAGTGTTGTTTGAAGTTGATAAGGTAAGTGATTGTTCGTTCTTCATTTTCATTGCTCTGAGTGTTGTTTGAATTTGATAAGGTAAGTGATTGTTCGTTCTTCATTTTCATTGCTCTGAGTGTTGTTTGAATTTGATAAGGTAAGTGATTGTTCGTTCTTCATTTTCATTGCTCTGAGTGTTGTTTGAATTTGATAAGGTAAGTGATTGTTCGGTCTTCATTTTCATTTCTCTGAGTGTTGTTTGAATTTGATAAGGTAAGTGATTGTTCGGTCTTCATTTTCATTTCTCTGAGTGTTGTTTGAATTTGATAAGGTAAGTGATTGTTCGGTCTTCATTTTCATTGCTCTGAGTGTTGTTTGAATTTGATAAGGTAAGTGATTGTTCGTTCTTCATTTTCATTGCTCTGAGTGTTGTTTGAATTTGATAAGGTAAGTGATTGTTCGTTCTTCATTTTCATTGCTCTGAGTGTTGTTTGAATTTGATAAGGTAAGTGATTGTTCGGTCTTCATTTTCATTGCTCTGAGTGTTGTTTGAATTTGATAAGGCAAGTGATTGTTCGTTCTTCATTTTCATTGCTCTGAGTGTTGTTTGAATTTGATAAGGTAAGTGATTGTTCGTTCTTCATTTTCATTGCTCTGAGTGTTGTTTGAATTTGATAAGGTAAGTGATTGTTCGTTCTTCATTTTCATTGCTCTGAGTGTTGTTTGAATTTGATAAGGTAAGTGATTGTTTGGTCTTCATTTTCATTGCTCTGAGTGTTGTTTGCCTTGCCTGAAGAAGACTTAAGAGGTTTAAACGCGTCGTGTTTTGTCTTGTGATTCGTTTTTTCATGTTCGGCAGATAAAGTCTTAAACTTTTTAAAGATTTCTATCACTGTCAGTTGATCAATGTGTATCTTTAGCTCTCCTCAGCTGGAGATCTAGAATTCTAAACAAACAGAGGTTCCCCACACAACGAGTCATGGGCACCAGTATGCTGATAACTCGTCAAGCTGGTGCTGTCCATCTCATCTACCTCATCTTACAAAGAAACATCTGAATTCAGAGCACCATGGAGCATGCAATGCCACTTTCAGCTGCTAAAGGGAAAGGAACAATCAGCTGCAACATTCGAACAATACACTTCCCATGAAGCGCGGGCTCTGGTGAACCCCTTCTTTAATCAGCGGCAATCGGATACAGTATCTTCAATTCAAACGTGAAGTCGGTTCTGCTCTACGGCTGCGAGACTTGGAGAATGACCAAGGCAATACAGCAAAAAATTCAGACCTTCATCAACACCTGTCTGAAGCGCATCTTCAAAATCAGATGGCCAGAGAAGATCAACAATGAAGATCAATGGAAGCAAGCAGGACAGGAACCAGTGACCAAGCAGATTCTGCGGAGGAAGTGGGGCTGGATTGGACATACTCTCAGGAAGCCAGCATCCAGCACCACACGCCAAGCCCTGACATGGAACCCGCAGGGGAAAAGGAAGAGAGGCCGACCTCGCAGCAGCTGGAGGCGAGGCACTGAGGCAGAGATAAAGAGGCAGGGGACCAACTGGACAGGCATTCAGCGAGCAGCCCAGAACCGAGTGCGATGGCGGAGTGTTGTCGATGGCCTTTGCTCACCCTTGAGCTATGGGCCTAAGTAAAAAAGTAAGTAATTGGATATGCAGCGCCTTTGGTATGGATCCAGGTGGACTGCATCGTCTGTTCACCCTGGAATAAGTATCGGATTTAGGGGGGAAGGGACTGCGGGAGCACCCCCAAGACCCTTAATCTGAGCACTGCCCCTGGACTCCACCATGAGGGAAGAAGCAACTCCCTGGACTCAGCCTCAGATGGGGACCCCCCCCCCCCCCCCCCATTTGTATCTCCCCCGCTGCTGTATAAATAGAACTGCTTTGAACCCAGTGGGCATGGGTACTGGGACACCCGCACCATCCAGACTGTGAAGTGATGAGCAACATATGATGAAGGTTAAGTTGTAGGTGCATACATGTACACATTTTGTGAAGGCACAAATGCTTGTGCAGTGCGTATGTGTGTGTACATGCTAGCGTATGCAAGCCCATATGGGCCAGACGCTAAGCAGATCCACATTAGTAGTTGTACTTTGTGTTGTCGATAAAGGTTTGTCTGTCCTGTTTTTCCTAATGTCACCCTCTGTTCCTCTTACACTGGCTGAGCTTCTATCACAGCAATGCCCTGTGCATGCCTGCACACTGTGTGAACACAGCGCAGGCTTCCAAGGGTGGTGCAGGGCTCCTCCCAGCTGGTTTGCTCGGCAGTTGAGGACATAACTTTTTCTCTGGATCCCACCAGCACCTTCGGGTGTATTTTTTTTCTTTCTTGAATTGCCATTGTACTCCCAGTTCTTATAGAACAAGGAGTACTTTAGAATGGGAACGAAGAAATGGTGTGTGTGTGTGTGTGTGTGTGTGTGTGTGTGTGTGTGTGTGTGTGTGTGTGTGTGTGTGTGGTCAAAATGTGTTCCACTCGCTCCAGACAAAACTGCAGGGCCGATCTTTCTGAAAATTTGTAGGTATGTTCATTATGGGCCAAAGATGATGCCCGATGTTTTAGTTTACCGTTATAGCCGTTACTAACGGCTGTCTCTCTTTTACAAACACACACAGACACAGACACACACACACGCACACACACACACACACACACACACACACACACACACACACACACACACACACACACACACACACACACACACACACGCACGCACGCACACACACACATACAGACACACACATAGCAATATACACAGGCGCATGCACATACACACAAGCGACTTTGTCGAGCACTTATGTATTGATCTTAGATATACAGAGAGAGAGAGAGAGAGAGAGAGAGAGAGAGAGAGAGAGAGACCTTACACGCACTCACATATGTACACTTAAAAGAAAAAAAAAAGGGGGGGGGGGGGGCTGACAGACAGACAGTCAGAGTGATAGAGAGAGGGTGAGACAGAGAGATATACAGAGAAAAGTACAGACAGACAGACAGAGTGATAGAGGGTGAGACAGAAAGATATACAGAGAAAAGTACAGACAGACAGTCAGAGTGATAGAGAGAGGGTGAGACAGAGAGATATACAGAGAAAAGTACAGACAGACAGACAGACAGAGTGATAGAGGGTGAGACAGAGAGATATACAGAGAAAAGTACAGACAGACAGACAGACAGACAGAGTGATAGAGAGAGGGTGAGACAGAGAGATATACAGAGAAAAGTACAGACAGAGAGACAGACAGAGTGACAGAGGGTGAGACAGAGAAATATACAGAGAAAAGTACAGACAGACAGACAGACAGAGTGATAGAGGGTGAGACAGAGAGATATACAGAGAAAAGTACAGACAGACAGACAGAGTGGTATAGGGTGAGACAGAGAGATATACAGAGAAAAGTACAGACAGACAGACAGACAGAATGATAGAGGGTGAGACAGAGAGATATACAGAGAAAAGTACAGACAGACAGAGTGATAGAGGGTGAGACAGAGAGATATACAGAGAAAAGCACAGACAGAGAGACAGACAGAGTGATAGAGGGTGAGACAGAGAGATATACAGAGAAAAGTACAGACAGACAGACAGAGTGATATAGGGTGAGACAGAGAGATATACAGAGAAAAGTACAGACAGACAGACAGACAGAGTGATAGAGGGTGACACAGAGAGATATACAGAGTAAAGTACAGACAGACAGACAGAGTGATGTAGGGTGAGACAGAGAGATATACAGAGAAAAGTACAGACAGAAAGACAGTCAGAGCGATAGAGAAAGGGCGGGACAGAGGGATATACAGACAGAAGTACAGACAGAGAGAGGGTGGGACAGAGGGACACACAGAGAGAAGTACAGACAGAAAGACAGTCAGAGTGATAGAGAGAGAGGGTGAGACAGACATATATACAGACAGAAGTACAGACAGAGAGAGGGTGGGACAGACATATATACAGACAGAAGTACAGACAGAACGGAAAACATGAAACCGTGAGAAGATGGAATATCACAGTTAACGTCCATATGAGACCTGCTCCCTAAACGGGCGGATCGTGTTTTCACTGGCCGGCAACACGTGGCATTGTGTCATCCAGATAACGGCCAGCCGTTTCTCAGTACTCTCACTGCCGTTCAGGACTGGCCATCCTAGTCAGACAGTAGCAGCCGGCCCTTAGGTGATGGAAGTAGGGTGAAGGTCAACGGGAGGGGCAGGTGTTGATGTGGACACCAGTTCAAGCCACCTGACACACAAGACGATGCGTAACTCTGGTGACTGTCTGTGCACAGTGCTGTGGTTCTGATGACTGTCTGTACAGTGCTATGGTTCTGATGACTATCTGTACAGTGCTGTGGTTCTGATGACTGTACGGTGTTATGGTTCTGATGACTATCTGTACAGTGCTATGGTTCTGATGACTATCTGCTGTACAGTGCTATTGTTCTGATGACTACCTGCTGTACAGTGCTATGGTTCTGATGACTGTCTGTACAGTGCTATTGTTCTGATGACTATCTGTACAGTGCTATGGTTCTGATGACTATCTGTACAGTGCTATTGTTCTGATGACTATCTGCACAGTGCTATTGTTCTGATGACTATCTGTACAGTGCTATGGTTCTGATGACTATCTGTACAGTGCTATTGTTCTGATGACTATCTGTACTGTGCTATGGTTCTGATGACTATCTGCTGTACAGTGCTATGGTTCTGATGACTATCTGTACAGTGCTATTGTTCTGATGACTATCTGTACAGTGCCATGGTTCTGATGACTATCTGTTGCACAGTGCTATTGTTCTGATGACTATCTGTACAGTGCTATGGTTCTGATGACTATCTGTACAGTGTCATGGTTCTGATGACTATCTGCTGTACAGTGCTGTGGTTCTGATGACTATCTGTACAGTGCTATGGTTCTGATGACTATCTGTTGTACAGTGCTATGGTTCTGATGACTATCTGTTGCACAGTGCTATGGTTCTGATGACTATCTGTACAGTGCTATGGTTCTGATGACTATCTGTACAGTGCTATGGTTCTGATGACTATCTGCTCTACAGTGCTATGGTTCTGATGACTATCTGTACAGTGCCATGGTTCTGATGACTATCTGCTGTACAGTGCTATGGTTCTGATGACTATCTGTACAGTGCTATGGTTCTGATGACTATCTGTTGCACAGTGCTATTGTTCTGATGACTGTCTGTACAGTGCTATGGTTCTGATGACTATCTGTACAGTGCTATGGTTCTGATGACTATCTGCTGTACAGTGCTATGGTTCAGATGACTATCTGTACAGTGCCATGGTTCTGATGACTATCTGTTCAGTGCTATGGTTCTGATGACTAACTGTACAGTGCTGTGGTTCTGATGACAATCTGTTGTACAGTGCTATGGTTCTGAACACTATCTGTTGTACAGTGCTATGGTTTTGATGACTATCTGTACAGTGCTATGGTTCTGATGATTATCTGTACAGTGCCCTGGTTCTGATGACTATCTGCTGTACAGTGCTATGGTTCTGATGACTATCTGCTGTGCAGTGCTATGGTTCTGATGACTCTCTGTACAGTGCTATGGTTCTGATGACTATCTGCTGTACAGTGCCCTGGTTCTGACGACTATCTGCTGTACAGTGCCCTGGTTCTGACGATATCTGCTCTACAGTGCCCTGGTTTTGAGCCAGGTAAAGTGGTAAGGTGTGAATGGGAGGGGTGATGGGGGTGGTGGTGGTGGTGGTGATGGTGAGAGATAGGGGTTGTTGACGATGGGGCAGGAGGTGGAACCAAGAGTGTGGAGTAGGAGTGTGTAGATGCCATGTTGGGGATTGGGAGACAGCACGTGGTACTCCTGGTTCGGATCCCTTTGCAGCCTTTTCTGACTATGACATACGGGGTGTCATTACAGGAATGTCCTTGTTTTCGCAAGAACTTAATACGTATTTGCTCAAGGGTTGTCTTTAGTCTTTTTCAAAAGTTGTTTTCTTGATAAGCACAAAATATTCACTCTTTCAGGTACATATTTTTGTTTGGAGTTTCGTTCAAAAAAAAAGAAAAAAAAAAAAAGAAAAAGAAAAAGCGAGAAATAGACGTTTTTTTTCAGTACATGTCAAAAGCACCTATAACACCTCTCCCATCCCTTTTCTCTTTGTTCCCGTGAAATATTCTCATAGAGTTTTTTTTTGACTGTTATCAAAACGTGAGGAAGAGGAGGAGGGGAAAGCGATGAGGTGAATTCCCTCATGATGATTTAATGGATAGAAAAGAAAGGTGAGGAAGAGGAGGAGGGGAAAGCGATGAGGTGAATTCCCTCATGATGATTTAATGGATAGAAAAGAAAGGTGAGGAAGAGGAGGAGGGGAAAGCGGATGAAAGCGATGAGATGAATTCAGTCATGATGATTTGATAGATAGATAGTAATGGATGACAGCGATGAGATGAATTAAGTCATGATGATTTAACAGATAGATAGTAATGGATAAACAAGAAAGGGGCAGGCACGTTGGCAGCTTCACTTCTGAGAGACCGACACAGTGAGGAAGGGACAGCTGATCTGGAGGAGGTAGGTGAGGAAGGGACAGCTGATCTGGAGGAGGTAGGTGAGGAAGGGACAGCTGATCTGGAGGAGGTAGGTGAGGAAGGGACAGCTGATCTGGAGGAGGTAGGTGAGGAAGGGACAGCTGATCTGGAGGAGGTAGGTGAGGAAGGGACAGCTGATCTGGAGGAGGTAGAGCGACACAGTGAGGAAGGGTCAGCTGATCTGGAGGAGGTAGGTGAGGAAGGGACAGCTGATCTGGAGGAGGTAGCCACTGGTTTGACAGGCGTCGATTACGTTGAAGTAGCTTCCCTTGGATGGCTGATCTTCATTCTTCCCCTTACGATCGTTTCCAGTTCTACTTTTTGTTGTCGAGTCCTGCTTTCAGTGTTCGTCAGGGTACCGAACTAGAACAACCAAACAAAACGACCAACAACAATGAAAGAGGTAGAACAACCAAACAAAACGACCAACAACAATGAAAGAGGTAGAACAACCAAACAAAACAAACAACAACAACAATGAAAGAGGTAGAACAACCAAACAAACAAGCAACAACAACAATGAAAGAGGTAGAACAACCAAACAAAACAAGCAACAACAACAATGAAAGAGGTAGAACAACCAAACAAAACAAACAACAACAATGAAAGAAGTAGAACAACCAAACAAAACAAGCAACAACAACAATGAAAGAAGTAGAACAACCAAACAAAACAAGCAACAACAACAATGAAAGAAGTAGAAGAACCAAACAAAGCAAGCAACAACAACAATGAAAGAAGTAGAAGAACCAAACAAAGCAAGCAACAACAACAATGAAAGAAGTAGAACAACCAAACAAAGCAAGCAACAACAACAATGAAAGAAGTAGAACAACCAAACAAAGCAACAACAACAATGAAAGAAGTAGAACAACCAAACAAAGCAAGCAACAACAACAATGAAAGAAGTAGAACAACCAAACAAAGCAAGCAACAACAACAATGAAAGAAGTAGAACAACCAAACAAAGCAAGCAACAACAACAATGAAAGAAGTAGAACAACCAAACAAAGCAACAACAACAATGAAAGAAGTAGAACAACCAAACAAAGCAAGCAACAACAACAATGAAAGAAGTAGAACAACCAACAAAGCAAGCAACAACAATGAAAGAAGTTTTTTGTTTTGATTTGTTTAGGGAGGAAAAACAGAAATAAACTTTTTTTTTTATGTATTGGGGTATTCATAACACATCTCCCAACCACCTCCATTCTCTTTCTTTCCCTAGAAACATCGTGAAATATTGCCATGATTTTTTTTCGTCTGCAAATGGAAAGGGGAGAGAGTCAGTAACGATGTTTAAATACACACACAGCACTTTGCACACTCCGCCTGACGGATAGTTGGACTCGGTCAGGGAAAGAAACTTGAACTAAGGGAGGCAACCTTTGATTTTTGTATGCATTGCACGCGTTGTATGCATTCCCTTGTAATGGCTCCCAGCCATACTCTCCCTGCAGAGTTCTGCTTTCATTGCTTCGGACATAGAACTATTTTTTTTGGTTTTGTTTTTCTTTTTGAAAAAAAAGGCTCATTTCTCTGACGATAGTCAAGAAGGTTGAGAGGCCCGTCTCATTGCTAGATTGACTGTAATCCCTTTTCCAAACGTTGCGTTGTTGACTTTCTCCAAAACTCCATCATATGCTGAGCGGATAGTGTTAACTCTGTATTGAGTACAGATTGTTGCTTGGATTTATTTGATTATAAAGAAGATACGAGAAATATCAATCAGATTTCTCTCCCTTTTCGTTTTAATGTGTGGGAAAAGGACGCAGAGCACTCTTCTCTTTTGTTCAATCAGAAATCTCTGTGATTTCCACTTGTTTTTAAAGTATATAAATGGAAAGGGGAGGAAGGCACTTACGATGCTGAAGTAAATTCAAACTGAATAGAAAAGAAAGTGACGATGACGTTGTTAGCGTCGCATGTCAGAAAGGGAGGCAACATATGGTTTTTGTATCCGATGATTTAGTTACAGTTGCTTCCCTAACTCCGCTCGTTTCAACTTTTCTACTTCCCCGTTGAAAGCACAAAACTGTGACCTTTCTTACTGTACATATTTTATACTTTCCCCGTTGAAGGCACAAAACTATGATCTTTCTTACTGTACATATTTTATACTTTCCCCGTTGAAAGCACAAAACTGTGACCTTTCTTACTGTACATATTTTCGCTTGGATTCATTTCGTGCAAAAATAACAAGAAATGAACTTTTGTTTTAAAGTATGGCACAGCCCATCCATCCCTTCTCACTGCTGTACTCCTAGAAATATTCCTGAAATATTTTAGTTTTCTTCGTCGTCGTCTGTAACTGGATGAGGAGGGAGGAAGAATGGGGTGAGATGAAATCACTTACGATGCTGGAGACATCTGCACCGGACAGAACAGAAAGTAAGTTCGTTGTCAGCTTTACTTGTGAGGTGGCGGGGGCAACCAGGTCAAAGGGAGGCAACTTCTAGTCTTGTATGCGTTAATATACAGTTGCTTCCCCTGGATTGCTGATCGATGTTCCACTCGCGGTGGTTTCCAGTCGTGCTGTCTGTTGCCGTGCTGTGTTGTCATTGTGGGTCAAGGGCACTGTCTGTTGCCGTGCTGTGTTGTCATTGTGGGTCAAGGGCACTGTCTGTTGCCGTGCTGTGTTGTCATTGTGGGTCAAGGGCACTGTCTGTTGCCGTGCTCTGTTGTCATTGTGGGTCAAGGGCACTGTCTGTTGCCGTGCTGTGTTGTCATTGTGGGTCAAGGGCACTGTCTGTTGCTGTGCTGTCATTGTGGGTCAAGGGCACTGTCTGTTGCCGTGATGTGCTGCCTTTGTGGGTCAAGGGCACTGTCTGTTGCCGTGCTGTGTTGTCATTGTGGGTCAAGGGCACTGTCTGTTGCTGTGCTGTCATTGTGGGTCAAGGGCACTGTCTGTTGCTGTGCTGTCATTGTGGGTCAAGGGCACTGTCTGTTGCTGTGTTGTCATTGTGGGTCAAGGGCACTGTCTGTTGCCGTGCTGTGTTGTCATTGTGGGTCAAGGGCACTGTCTGTTGCCGTGCTCTGTTGTCATTGTGGGTCAAGGGCACTGTCTGTTGCCGTGCTGTGTTGTCATTGTGGGTCAAGGGCACTGTCTGTTGCTGTGCTGTCATTGTGGGTCAAGGGCACTGTCTGTTGCCGTACTGTGTTGTCATTGTGGGTCAAGGGCACTGTCTGTTGCCGTGCTCTGTTGTCATTGTGGGTCAAGGGCACTGTCTGTTGCCGTGCTGTGTTGTTCTACAGAAGCGGTCTAGGTGAAAAGCTATTCAACCTGGGTTGCCATTATTTCTAAAAGTTGACAGTATGCTTGCATTAGGAAGAATTTTATATCAGGCTAAAGTCAGTGCTCTAAAAAGGTAAAACATAATACCGTTAAAAGCAGCAATGAAGTCAAATACCACACACACACACACACACACACACACACACACACACACACACACACACACACACACTATCGCGTACAGGTATGTGCGTGGCGTTATCTAATGAAAAATGGTAGTGTATGTCCGGTTAAGTAGAAAGATAATTCAATATCTCGGTTTTTGAGAATGATTGAAAAATTTCAAGGGAACATTAGTCAAAGATTTCCACGTACAATGTAATGAACAAATGAACATTATAGCTGTTTTGTCCACTATCGCTCTTTTTTCTGAATAACTGATTCTATTTGGAAATCAGAGAAACATATCGACTTTTGATACAACTATTCTCCCATATACGACGTCGCATTGCCCTCGTAGCCGTCATGAACTGTGTGACCTAGTTTGTCTGGACATGACCCACTTACGTGCTACTGCAGCACCATGGAGGTTACGGCACAAAGCTACACGGAACAGCCTGAGGCAGCGAGCCTTCAGTGAGGCTACAGCACAAACCTACACAGGACAGCCTGAGGCAGCGAGCCTTCAGTGAGGTTACAGCACAAAGCTACACGAGACAGCCTGAGGCAGCGAGCATTCAGTGAGATTACAGCACAAAGCTACACGAGACAGCCTGAGGCAGCGAGCATTCAGTGAGATTACAGCACAAAGCTACACGGAACAGCCTGAGGCAGCGAGCCTTCAGTGAGGCTACAGCACAAACCTACACAGGACAGCCTGAGGCAGCGAGCCTTCAGTGAGGTTACAGCACAAAGCTACACGAGACAGCCTGAGGCAGCGAGCATTCAGTGAGATTACAGCACAAAGCTACACGAGACAGCCTGAGGCAGCGAGCGTTCAGTGAGGTAGCAGGACTCAGACTCAGAGTTATTAGCAGAAGACACAGCAAGAAAGGAAGATCGGGTGGGGGAGGGGGGGGGGGGCGGGGGGAGGTGGAGGGGGGGGGGACAGCAAGGGTTGTGTTAGTCTTGAATACACGTTAATTCCTGCAGAATAACACTGCAGAAATTGGAGCTGGGGGGTTTGTAGGAACGTCTGCATACAGCCTCATGAAACAGCTCTCAGTTGCAGGGAGGGAAAAAACGGCAGAGCAGAAGCGGCAGAGAGGTGTTCAAGCTGGATCTGGTCAAGGAGGAACAAAAGTGAACTTCATAAGGCTTAACTTTCCTACAAATACCAGGTGTCCCAGTAGCTCAGTGGTTAGAGTGCGAGTCATTAAGTGGAAAATGAGCAGGTCCAGAGGGTCATGGGTTCGAATCCCAGCCATGGCTCGTCCCAAGATGGGAAAAAAGGGGCAGCAGAGGGACATCTGGAGTCATGAACCGGGTGTGGCCCAACCCCCCTAGAGTGTCAGGAGATAAGGGCCGAAACACTTGCTTGAAGGGGGCTTTTCTTCTGAGGACTCTCTGCTGCCACGGTCTCCACGAGTTTCTTTCCACTTGTTCATTTCTCCAGTTGTTGCTGTGTAGATGTGACGTGTACAGGGTATATGGGCAAGCTTGAGGACATTTTTTTTTTCGGGAGGGGGGGGAGGGGGGATGTCTCCTTGTTTGTTCTGTGTGCTCTGACTTGACTAACAGAACTAGTTTCAAAGGGAGGTGACTGCAGGCGGAAATTGAAGCAAACTTGAAAGAAAAAAAATGCTATTCTGCCACAGGAAAGGGACACACAGGTTACAAGACAAAACACGACACAGGGATTTACTATGAACTGCGCCCAGTTTGAGGAGATCAGTGGTTGACTGCTCGTTCTTCTTTTTCATTGTCCAGAATGTTATCTACCTTGCCTGCAGAAGACCAAAAAGGACGAAACGCGTCGTCCATCGTCTTGTAATTTGTTTGTTCCTTTCGTTCGGCGGAATAGTTTTTTTTTCTCTTAAGTTACTAAACTTTTAACTCTTAAGGCGCTTTTGACGACTTCTTGTTCCTCCTCCTCCTCCTCATCATCATCATCATCGTCATCATCATCATCATCTTCGTCACACACACACACACACACACACACACACACACACACACACACACACACACACACACACACACACACACACACACCACGAAGGCTACACACGCACAGCCACAAGTTGTCGCTTGAGAGCGTGAAACCAGTCACCCGTAACAAGACGGGAAAAGACCAAAAATAAGGAGGCGGGGGTGGATGGGTGGGAGTGGGGTAGGGCTGGGGGAAGGGACTGGGGCTGATTGGGGTGGGGGGAGGGAGGGGAGGGGGCAGGGTGGTGGTGAGGGATACAGATAAAAACAGCGATGATTCGATTAGTTTAATCTGTGAATTTACAGGTCACAGTGCCTGTACTAGCAACATCCTATTAAAAAATGATGTACCATATTCATTGTCTTGTGTGGACAGTCATACTCTTTTTTGAGACTGGGATAAATTTGGAATAGTCAGACTACCTCGCCGGCCAAATGAAGATTAATTCAGTACTTAAAATGTAGATTACATACTGGGTACATTTTTGTGTAAAACGTTTGCTGGAATTTGACGGAGTCCCGTTGATTTTTGCAAACTCTGATTTCCTATTTTAGTTACCAGCTAAATACGTCCGCCATGTCTTCACTGGTATGACAGGAATATCTATCATTAAAAATGTCCTTCTAATCTATGCCGAAGACTGACTTGAACATTATGTATTATCATGTGGCAATTGTCTCTCATTTGATTTGTTTCCATTTCAGTTTCTAGTTCCCGTGAAGAGCCGCTGGATACAACAGCATTTTTATCATTACTGCGCTTTACCATATTTACAAAATTCCATATAAGAACCCAAACTAATTTTCAGGTCAAGTTCAGCTTGAATAAATCTGTCAAAAAAACTGGCAAAATAAAACATCACAAAGGTTGAAAAACAATTATACGAAGTTCCGGGTGTCATTTAAAAACAAACAAACAAACAAAAACGAGCTACCATGTTGATTATTACAGATTGACTAACTGGCTGAAAGTGTCCGCCATACTGTCAGTGATTGACTTACTGGCTGAAAGTGTCCGCCATACTGTCAGTGATTGACTTACTGGCTGAAAGTGTCCGCCATGCTGCCAGTGATCGACTTACTGGCTGAAAGTGTCCGCCATGTTGACGGTGACTGGATAGGAGTCACTGTAGACTCACTCAGTCTGTCCTGTTGTCCCTTGCAACAAGATAGGAGTCACTGTAGACTCACTCAGCATGTCCTGTTGTCCTTTGCAACAAGATAGGAGTCACTGTAGACTCACTCAGTCTGTCCTGTTGTCCTTTGCAACAAGATAGGAGTCACTGTAGACTCACTCAGCATGTCCTGTTGTCCTTTGCAACAAGATACGAGTCACTGTGGACTCAGCCTGTCCTGTTGTCCTTTGCAACAAGATAGGAGTCACTGTTGACTCACTCAGTCTGTCCTGTTGTCCCTTGCAACAAGATAGGAGTCACTGTAGACTCACTCAGCATGTCCTGTTGTCCTTTGCAACAAGATAGGAGTCACTGTAGACTCACTCAGCCTGTCCTGTTGTCCTTTGCAACAAGATAGGAGTCACTGTAGACTCACTCAGCATGTCCTGTTGTCCTTTGCAACAAGATAGGAGTCACTGTGGACTCACTCAGCATGTCCTGTTGTCCTTTGCAACAAGATAGGAGTCACTGTAGACTCACTCAGCATGTCCTGTTGTCCTTTGCAACAAGATAGGAGTCACTGTGGACTCAATCTGTCCTGTTGTCCTTTGCAATAAGATAGGAGTCACTGTAGACTCACTCAGCATGTCCTGTTGTCCTTTGCAACAAGATAGGAGTCACTATAGACTCACTCAGTCTGTCCTGTTGTCCTTTGCAACAAGATAGGAGTCACTGTGGACTCAATCTGTCCTGTTGTCCTTTGCAACAAGATAGGAGTCACTGTAGACTCACTCAGCATGTCCTGTTGTCCTTTGCAACAAGATAGGAGTCACTGTAGACTCACTCAGCATGTCCTGTTGTCCTTTGCAACAAGATAGGAGTCACTGTAGACTCACTCAGCATGTCCTGTTGTCCTTTGCAACAAGACAGGAGTCACTGTAGACTCACTCAGCATGTCCTGTTGTCCTTTGCAACAAGATAGGAGTCACTGTAGACTCACTCAGCATGTCCTGTTGTCCTTTGCAACAAGATAGGAGTCACTGTAGACTCACTCAGCATGTCCTGTTGTCCTTTGCAACAAGATAGGAGTCACTGTAGACTCAGCCTGTCCTGTTGTCCTTTGCTTCAGTGCTGACCCCAACTCATTGTTCTTTTCAAACCATTACATTGAATTTCAAAGGTTCCATTGATTTCATGTATTTCATGTTGTTTTTTTGTTTTCATCATCATTTTAATCATCATCATTATCATTATTACTATTATTATTGTTATTGTTTACTAGTATTGTTATTATTAGGGCCTGTTATTATTATCTTCATTATATCATCATTATTTACTATTATTATTATTGTTGTTGTTGTTGTTGTTATTGTTGTTGTTGTTGTTGTTGCTGTTGTTGTTGTTGTTATTATTCAAAGTAACCATGGAGGTCACTAATACTAACAACTTTTTTGTCATAGATTACATGTTGGTATGAGATGTCAGATCGGCTTTGAGACTGGCTAGAGTTTTGAGCTGTCTGAATTGTTAAATCAGTCACGCTAGATTTAAAAATTGTGGTCAGTTTGGAGATGTGTAAATTTGTGTCGTCAGCAAGTCTTGACATGACACCGGGCTGAGCGTGGGGCTTAACTATTGTGTGGGAGTCTAGATTACGTTGGGACTGTCAACAGCCGCCGTGGCGAAGTGGTTAGCGTCTTGGACTCCCGGCTGGGAGGTCGTGGGTTCGGTTCCCATCGGAGCCATGTGAAATTTTGCTGCCCTGACCGGCTCCTACCCAGAGTTGAGTTTGCTACGGGCTCAGCTGAGAAGACTGGGACCACACAGTCGAGTTTCATCCGCTAAATGGATGCGCCTCTGAGAACGTTGCTCAATTTTTCAGACCATCAACACTGCAGGCGTCTGTATCTCTCGGGCCTGGTCGACGCCGGGATACATTACGAAAGTAAGCGTAGCGTACAGCTCAGTCATGCAGTCTCAGGCCGGAATGGAAATCCTTAGCATCATCTTCATCATCGTTGATCAGCATTGAAAATAGAAGACTTAAAATCTGTGGCCCTTCATGCCCTACTCTCATGGTAACCTCAGTTCCGATGTCCTATCCTCGTCTATGGCCTTGGTCCGTCTGGGTCACCAGGATTGGCGAGTTCATGGGGGCTGTCGTTGGACGGACGTGGTGGCGCCCTCTGGAGGTCCAAGAGCTCAGTGGACGTCCAAGGCCTTGGTTCGGTCTGTCGGGATCACCGGTGTCGGCAAAGTCATGGGGGTGGACGGATGTGGTGGCGCTCACCAGATGGAGAAAGCTCACGGACACCGGATCCGCGATTAAGCAATTGTTGTCGTGAGTAGAGAGGAGGGGGGAGGGGGGGAGGAGCTTAGTAGGTGGGTGTCCTGCGTAGGTTGGATCAGAACAAGCACCTCTGAACTCCACCAACGAAGTGTCTCCTCCAGTGGGTTGCCTCTTGATGACTTGACATTGACTGCTCCCTATGGATTGCTGGTGCCAGGACAGCGGGCGGGACTGGCTTGTCTGTGGCTGTGGATGGAGTTAAGTGGTGTGGGTACATTGCCACAGATGTGGCACAGAAGATGGGACAGCACAAAGAAAAAAAAAGACAGAGTTATCAGTTAAAATCACAGGATAAAATCACAGTCCAGAAAACATGTCAGTGGCCACTTTAGACCGGACAAAATATAGAACCATATTTCAGGCCACACTACATATATATGGTCGCTTAATACCGGACAAGATACGTATGGGCCGCACAGGCCAGACAGCAACAGATGGCCACTTCAGGATGGACAGCAATGGACAGCCACTTCAGGCCTAGCAGAACTATACAGCCACTTTAGGTCGGACAGCAATATATGGCCGTTTGAGGCCGGGCAGAAATATACGGCCATTTCAGGCCGGACAACAATATATGGCCGTTTTAGGCCGGGCAGAAATATACAGGCCGGGCAGAAAGATACGGCCATTTCAGGCCGGACAACAATATATGGCCGTTTTAGGCCGGGCAGAAATATACAGCCACTTTAGACCGGACAGCAATATATGGCCGTTTCTAGACCGGGCAGAAATATACAGCCACTTTAGACCGGACAGCAATATATGGCCGTTTCTAGGCCGGGCAGAAATATACAGCCACTTTAGACCGGACAGCAATATATGGCCGTTTCTAGGCCGGGCAGAAATGTACAGCCACTTTAGACCGGACAGCAATATATGGCCGTTTCTAGGCCGGGCAGAAATGTACAGCCACTTTAGACCGGACAGCAATATATGGCCGTTTCTAGGCCGGGCAGAAATGTACCTCCACTTTAGGTCGGACAGCAATATATGGCCGTTTCTAGGCCGGGCAGAAATGTACGGTCATTTCAGGCCAGACAGGTCTCCCTTCGGATGGAGGGCGTCACCACGTCCATTCAGTGACAGTGCTAGTGACCTCTGATGACACTGATGACCTTGACCTGACCTCACCAAGGGCGTGGGCCTGGGAGGGACCTTGGAACCAAGGTCATCAGAAGGGAAGGAGAGTTGTCTGTAGTTTGGCAGACTGATCATTCTTTAAAAAAAAATACTTTCTGCCTGCATTGATCCATCAAGGAGGTGTCACTGCGTGCGGACTAATCCATATGTACGCTACACCACATCCACTAAGCTTTGAGACCACCACACTGCACATGATTTATATCTGATGGACAAATGAATGAATGACGAAGACGAGAGAATTTGAGACGAGGGTCTCATGGATACAACTTAGCAGATGTCTGACCTAACGCATTAGCCCAACGTGCTGGTCAGACCTTTCGTGCCCACCTAATATTGTCCACGCCGTTATTATCATGGTACGTGTGTGTGGGCGAGTGAGTATTCCCTCCTCTCACAAGACATCTTGTATTAACTGCGTCTTGCCTAATCCTACAGGTATTCCCTCCAGAGAACTATAAAATAGGCATTCTGGCTCACCCACCCTCCGCCAGCTCCAACCGGCTGAAGCCGGTTTCGCTGTTGCTCCGCCGGCTTACCCAGAATGCCTATTTTATAGTTCTCTAATAGTAAACACTTTACAAACATACATAATGTGTAGGATTATCTGTTTTTAACACTAATTTAGAAAACTTTTGAGACTTCAGTTTTTGCTTAATCCTTCGTTTTTCTTGATCGTTTTCAATAACATCATTTTCACGCATACATTCATCAAATGCGTCTCCGTCTTTCATGTGGAATAAAACTACAGTCTTTAACTGTTCTCTAAAGTCTTTTAAAACTGAGTTATATTTTTGACATAAAATCCACACACTTATCCTAGCATGTCTTCCACTGAAAGCTAGTTTTGATAAAGTGTTTCTTTTTTTGACTATATCCTTTTCTGCCGAACAGTCATCTATAATAAATAGTGTCTGAGTTCCTTCAAACTGTCTATAAAAGTGTTCTAAGCACTCGCTAAGTTTATTGCTGGGATCAACTAAATAGATTTCATCATCCGTCCATATAAACCTTCTGTCGTGATATGCTTTGTTCCATTTAAGTGTTGGGCAGAAAATTACTATATGATCAAAATTATAACGATAAACTGTTTGTAATAGGTCGAGGACAAATATTGTTTTTCCACAACCAGTCTGTCCACAAATCAATGAACAATGAGGGGTTTTTATCATAAAGTTTAACATCGGCATTGACACCAAAGTCGTTTGCTCCATAGTTTTATAACAGAATTTAATTTACACCAGTTAGTGTTGTTATCATACTATCCGTCAAAATTTGATCAGTACAATAAAATCTTATAAGGTCTAAATGTGTCAGATTAATCCAACTCAGTTTTGTCAGATTGTTTCTATTAAGACTAACATTGATTTTGTTGCTTGTTGTTACGACCTTAAAATTTTCACCATCGTGACGAACCACAACAGTAACTTTAAGAATGTCAATGTCTAAGTTTTGCCAGCTAATAAGAATTCCTTCCATAAGGTTGTCGCTGACACCCACAGCTCCATTCCTCCCCACATCTTTTAAGACAGAAATTTCAAATATCATTGTGAACGTGTCTCCTAATAACGTGCGTGGAAAGAACTGTACTTTTGTAGTAGCTTCCTTCAAAACTGATTCTCTTCTGTGGAGGATGTACTGTTTGCTCCCAAACTTCTTTATTTCGATCTCTTTTCGACTGTTGTCCTCTGGCATAAGACTTACATGTAAAGGGCCAGAGTTCAATGCTTTTCTGAAACTTTTTTGACGGTCGAAAAATGTAAATGGGCTTACGAATTCAAATTTTATGTCCCATTCTAAATATGGTTCTAAGTGCCATTTGTTGTCAGTTTTTCGAACTATTTTATATTCATACTGACCTGTATATTTTGCTTCTAGATTGCGTAGTTGTTCTAGTTTAGGAAACCTTTTGTTGTCGTCAACCTCTTTGCGCTTATAATAACCATCTTTAGTGTACTCAAAACCATACAAAGTGCCTATCTCACCGTTTTGTTCAAAGTCCTCAACGTCTGCAAGGTCTTTTAATTCTAAAGTTACACACCTCTCAGGCGCTAATGTAACTCCTGATTCTTCTGGTCCACGTGACATTTTTTAAAACAACGTATTATTTTATTTCTAAAACAATGTGCAGGTTATTACATTTCACGACTTTCCCTGTTTGGTCTTTGATTTTTATATTAAATGATCCAAACCTCCCACAAGCTAATCTTTTAAACTGTAAATTAGGGAATTGTATAATTTCATAATCGCAATATGCAGCTTTCCCTGATGGAAGAGCTCTTAAAACAGTTGAGGGCCTTCCATCATATAAGTTTTCATCAGTGCTCAGCTCGTCCAAATGAACATAGAGTAATGAATGTAATGCAAGATCGAGCGGGTTTTCTCCCTCATAAGTAGTTTTGTCTGATGTAACTCTAAAACCATGATTGTCAGTTGCAAAGCCTAACATTTTAGCTAGCTCTACATCAAAAAGGTAATGGTCTACTTCTTCTTCAGGTTTGAATGTCAACATTATTTTCAAATTTGCATTGTTAAGTTTGAGAGTAATGTCGAAGTTACTCATTGCTTCTTTTAGCGAGCAAAACCCGTAATAACCATCAGGTATGGTTAACTGGCTAACTAAGTTTCCTCTATTATCAAATTTTTTAATCTTATTATTCTCCTTGGATTCAGTTATATTAAACCATACGACTTTGTAAAAAATTTCATGGAGTGCGACCCTTTGGGTTCCGCAGTTATTATCAATAGCATATTCTAAAAACGAAGGACTGTCTTGAGTTGTTATTGTTACAAACATTTTTAAAACAAATTTAAAAATGAGTGCATTCAAATATACTAATGCAAAATATTCTGTTGGACCGCACTACAGTCCTAAAGATATAACAACTGATACCCTCGACATTTCTGTGACTCAGACTGACGCCTTTCAAGTAAAGGTTAGTACTCCATTGGATCGTTATCTTAACCCTCCTATCAAAAACGACTACATCCCGAAAGTGTGGTTCAGTCATCCGATGCAGTTTTATCAGAACCAGTTAAACTTTGCTGTGTTTTGTGCATCAACTGGGTGTGGAGTGTCGTATGCTGATCATTTAAATCATCCTGATCCTTTGGTGAGGTCAGTGTATAGATTTCATTTTTATTACACCTTCAGACGTATTTTATCTGAACTGCAAGCACCATTACCAAATGACAAAACGTTTAATCCATTCAGCAACAGAATAGATTACAAGGCTTTTGAAAGGATCTGTAACGAATTTGATATTGACCCAAAGACAGACTTTAGACAAAAGTTGGATCTTAATCATGGTTTAGGCACCCTTTATTTTTGGGGCGTGCACAGAAAGTATAACTATGATTGGAATCCTCCTTACACATCTTTCTCTTCAGGCACAACTGTTCACCTCGGGTCCATAGAGCAAGAGCATAAAACAGCATGGACAACATTTATTTTGGATACTTCTAAGGGCCTAACAAAAGCAGGAATAGAACGAATAAACGACTCTATTCGTACTTATGTTTGGTGTTTGCTAGGTTCGCAAGCACAAACGAGATCAAACATAATTGATCCTTCTACTGGCTTTGACGCCCAAAAACAGTATTTAGCAAATTTAGAGGATTCTATTAATTCTGCAATTGATTTGCCTTCAAGTATTAAAAGGTACCAAAATGTTTTGCAATACGCAAGATCGAAAGTAGACTTTGCTGTCGGCACTGGTTTATACATGCTGCCTTCTGACCTCAGGCTCCAGGTAGGAACAATAATAAACTACAACAATGAAATCCTTGTTGCAGGAAATGAAGAGAAGGTCGGGAAAAACGACATAAATTCTGAGCCAGTACAAACAATAAAAAAAGAAGTCCCCTCAAAACCCCATCCAATCCCCAAGGCCCAAAGCTCAAAGGCCATTGAAGACGCGCGTGATGACCATGAATATGAAAAGACGGCACTTGTTATTGGATTAACTGCCCTAGGATTACTTGGTCTTTATCTTACTAAAGAGTAACCCAACTATTAAGACAACTAATGTCCATAAGTGCTCGGCCATAAAGCCAACTACTTTACTTGCGGCAGACAAAAGCCAGCTAACGATCCCTCCTATTATACCAGGCAAAGAGTCTATTGCCTTACTGGCTAATTTTTTTAGTAAGTTTGCAAGGTGATCGAGTTGTTTTTTTACCCATGATTTATCAGGAGATGGTGGTCCTGGTGGCACTGCTCCCCCACCACCGCCGCCTGTAATAGCCAACACCAGTGTACTTATTGCAAATCCTAAGGCTGTTATAACACTTGCTAATGTGACACCTTGCTCTCTAAACAGTGTTCTTATTCGTTCTGCTAACGTTGTGTCTTCATATAAAATTCTTTGGATAGTTTCTCTTATTCTGCTCACTTGAGTTCGTAATTGTTCTCGGTTATTAGACAACACTTCTAGTCTTGCTGATCTCTCTTGTTCAAGATCTTTTAGTCTTTGTGTTATTCTTTCTTTAACACCAGGTCCTAAGTTGTGGTCATCAGCCTCAACTAGTTTTTCTTTTTCTCTTTTTATATGCTCATCTAGTTCACCCAGTTTTGCTAAATTGTTTGTTAATTCGCCTCTGATGCTTTTCAAAGCATGATCAAGGGCCGTTATTTCTCTCATAGGTAGCGGCGGATCGTGCATAGTTTTTAATACTGTTTCTTCTGAAAAACTGGTTTCTATTATTTCGTCTGCTGTTGGCTTAAATCTTTAAGGGGTATGTTTTGAATTTGGTTTTCTGTTGGGAGTTTCTGTAGTGTGTTTTGAAGTTTAGCAACTGCCTCACTGTCTAATCTTCGCGGTTTAGCAATGCCAAGGCGATTTTGATCGCTCACACTGAGCCTTTGTCTAATTGTAGTCTTTGCTAAAAACTTTGATGGGTCTGGTTTAGTTGTAAGCTGAACAAGTTGTCCTTGCTCGTTTTTCACAAACAAATGGTCATCTTTTGTTTCAAAATCATTAGGGTCTATAAATTCGGGAGGTTCTTGGCCTAAACTTTGATAAAATGATTTGACCTTACTTTCTGTTAATTCACGCCGCAATGATTGTAATGGATGTGTCAAAGGAGTCATTTCACTCATGTCGTCTCCAGGATCAAAAACATCATAATCTTCTTCTGCCATGTTTTTAAATAATTAACTTTTTATTTTGTTTTATAAAAAATGTCACAAGCATATGGCTCGATTCTTGACCCGCATAGAAGACTGAAAGAGCCCTTTGGTGTGAAGGGAAATAAACAGAATATTATTGTTCCAAATAATCCATCTACTATTGATTCAGATCAAATTCTTACTGTTAAATTTCCAGACCTAGGAGCAGATGAAGTGATTGTGCCGGGATCTGCACGACTTACTTTCAAAATAGAACTCGAATCAGCAACAGACGAAAACAGGACAGTTGTACAGAATTTGGGACGGGCAATCGTTAAGAAAATTTCTATAAAACTTGAGGGGCAAGAAATATTTTCTTTACACAATGCAGACATATTTTTAATCTATTGTGATCTATGGCTAACCGATAATGAAAGGGCCGATCTTGCGTTTCAAGGAATCGAAAATAACGAAGCACTAAAACACAGAATAGACGCCGAAGATGCTAAAGACGGTAACAAGTATGAAGCTGTAAGTTTTGCTTATGGAAATCGCTTTTCCATACCCTTAGATTTTGAGTTGTTAAAAGCGCATGCGCCATACTTTCAAGGAGCATTAAAAGACAGATTGTCATATGAACTAACTTTTAATGAATACAAACGTGTCATTAAATCGACAGACTCTAACGCAAAGTACAGCATTTTCGACATCTCGTTAGAGTTTGACATTGTTAGCAACCCTAACTTAGCAAGGCTGATTGAGCAACAATATCAGTCAAAATTAGCAATATATTACGAAAGAGTGATTCATCATTCAACTAATAACAGCTAAACTTAGTTCCTTCAAACTGATAATTGATAAAGCACTTGCCGACTCGAACATCACGGATGAAGAATTTAGTCGCCTACAGGCTGATTTTGAGGACTACAAAAGACAAAAGTTTGATCTTCAAAGAAAGGCAAGGGCAACTTTTTCTCAACAACCAGACACCGACCAGATAAAAAAGGAATGCTTAAAAAAAGTAAACGAGACATTAAACTCTGTTCTAAACAGCTCACATTAACAACACCAAAGGGCGTTTATACTTTAGTTTACGAGTCCAAGCACAAAAAGACCGTTGATATTGATTCTGATTAAGTATTTTTTTTTTAATTTAAATAAATATTTTGAGTTAGAAAAGAAACTCAGCATGGATAAGATATATGAAGGTTCAGATGAATTGTTTGAAGCAATGCTCGAGGAAGAGCGTTTGTCAAAAGCTTTAAATGAGGTCGTTTTAGAAGTTATTGATCCAACAAAGGTACAGGCAAGCGTTGTACATGCTATTTCTCAAGTTCCAAGTAAACTAACAATAAACCCTCCAGTTAAAGTAAGGTTAGTTGTTTTAATCGACTATATAACAATAAATGAAGAAAATCTAGAAGTCTGGGTCTCAACTAAACAGCAGACTATTCTTTCTTATAATGACTTAACACCTGGTTGGGCAGATCAACTTCTTACACAGTTTAATGAAGCCTCTGAAGCAGCTAAAATGAGAGGCTCTGGTTGGTCAGAGGGTGAAGTCCTAGACATCAGATTAAGACAGGCTAAGTATGAGCCAATTGTAGGCAAGGCTTACATTCCACTGCCTCTAACATTAGTTGCAAAGAAAGCAGTTTTGAACATAAAGAATTCAGACGACAAATGTTTTATGTGGTGCGTTCTTGCTAGGCTGCATCACGTTGCCAAAAATGCAGAGAGAGTATCTAACTATTTGCAGTGGGCCAATGATCTTAACTTTAACGGCCTTGAATTTCCTATGGCTGTAGACAAAATTGATCAGTTTGAAGAACAGAATCCTCCAATAACTGTTAACGTATACACATGGTCTGAAGAAACCAACCTTCTGCCAATTAGAGTGTCAAAGAACAGTCCAACAATAGGCGAACCAACCAGGAGTCATGTAGACTTACTCCTAATGCAAAGCCTTAATGGGTTGCACTACACTCTAATACGCACAATGAGTAGATTACTAGTGCATACTACAAAACAACATAGCAAACAAGAATTTTGTAGAAAATGTTTAACAAGAATTCCGTCTGTTCAAGCAGCGAGTGAACATGTAAAACATTGTCTCAGCCCAGTTGGCTGCAATACAGAACTAATTATGCCAAGAGAAGGCAGTAAGGTTAGTTTTAAGAATTACAAAAAACTCCAGAGGTCTCCATATGTTGTTTACGCAGACTTTGAGTCGCTTATTGTTCCTTATGAGGGGCCAGCTCCAAAACATTTACCAAAAACAGTTATAATGAATAACCACCAGATTTGTTCATTTGCCTTCATTGTTGTCAGGTCAGATGGTGAACATTCAAAGCCAGAATTATACAGAGGACCACATGCAGCAAAATACTTCTTAAAACGCATGCAGCAAGTGCGTAATGCCTGTTCTAATAATCTAAACTTATCTGAAATCATAATGACGCCTGAAGACCAACAACAGTATGACTCAGCCACTCACTGTTGGATTTGTGGGGCGGCCTTGGTTGCCACCGCAGAGAATCCAACAGTAAGAGACCATGATCACATTAGTGGAAAGTTTAGAGGAGCAGCACATAACAATTGCAATCTTCAACTAAAGTTTGATCCTAGGACTTGGAGACTTCCTATATTCTTTCACAACTTGCGAGGTTACGACTCTCACCTTATAATGCAAGCAGTAACTAGCGCCTTTAGGGTGTCATGCATTGCGCAGTCATCAGAAAAGTACATGTGTTTCACTTTAAATAATTTATCTTTTTATGACTCTATGCAACACCTGATGGGTTCATTAGAGTCACTGGCTATGTCCTTAAAGTCCTGCCCAATAACAGAAGAATATTTTGACCCAACTCTTGTTAGAAAGGGCGTTTACCCTTATGAGTACATGAACAGTTGGCAAAGGTTTGATGAAGATACACTTCCGCCTAAAGGCGCGTTCTTTTCTAGTCTCAGAGGAAAGGACATCAGTGATTCTGATTATTCTTATGCTCAAGATGCGTGGCAGAAGTTAGAGTGTAAAACGATGGGAGACTATCATGATTCCTATTTAATGGCGGATACCTGTTTGTTGGCGGACGTCTTTGAAAATTATAGGAAGACCTGCATGAAACATTACAGCCTGGATCCTGCGCATTATATTTCTGCGCCTGGGATGAGCTGGGACGCTTTCTTAAAATTTACTGGAGTACAAATTGATTTTTTGTCTGACCTGCCAATGCTTCAGATGATTGAAAACGGATTGCGTGGGGGAATCAGTATGGCATCGCACCATTACTGTAAAGCAAACAACAAATACTTGGACGACTATGATCCAAGTAAAAGGTCTAACTATCTTATGTATTTAGATGCAAACAATCTGTATGGATGGGCAATGGCGCAATCACTACCGTTACGCAACTTTAAAATGTACACAGGTGATGGTGTGGATAATATTCAAAAAGCATTAAAGTGGTTGGGCAGTTTGACGCCAGATCAACAGTGTGGATACATTCTAGAAGTTGACTTAGAATATCCTCAGAAACTCCATGATTACCATAATGACTATCCATTAGCAGCAGAAAGTCTAAAGATGGCAATGACAGAACCGCCTAAACTTGTGCCTAATCTTCGTGACAAAAAAAATTATGTCTGTCATTACAGACTTCTTCAATTTTATTTAAGACATGGTTTAAAGTTGACAGCTGTTCATCGTATAATTGCTTTTGATCAAGAACAGTTCATGAAACCATACATCATGAAGAACACTGATCTCAGAACTAAATCCGCAGATGCTTCAGAAAAAGACTTTTTCAAGTTGATGAACAACAGCTGTTTTGGAAAGACTATGGAGAATCCGCACAAGCGTAAAGATGTTAGATTGGTCACCAGAGAAAACGTTGCAATTAAGTTGACTTCAAAACCTAATTATCAGGACTTCAGAAGATTTCATGATCAGCTTTTTGGCATAATGATGAAAAAAAAGAAAGTCAAACTGGACAAGCCCGTTTTTATTGGGTTTACTGTTTTAGAGCTGTCGAAGCTTTTGATGTTAGAATTTCTTTATGACTACTTTAAACCCTTGTATCCGGAGTCCAGAGTTCTGTACACAGATACAGATTCCTTTGTAATCGACATCCCTACTGAAGATTTTTACAAAGACATGGAATTAGAAGTAGCAAAAGAGCATGCTGGATGGTACGACACATCTGATTACCCTAAAGATTCACCTTTGCATTCAGTTATTAATAAGAAGGTTTTAGGTAAGATGAAGGATGAATTATCTGGAGATGTGATCAAGGAGTTTGTTGGTTTGAGGTCGAAAATGTACAGTCTTTCAAGCCAAAAAAAAGTTGTCAAAAAAGCAAAGGGAATATCTCGCAGTGTTGTGCAGTCAAGCATAACCCATGACAACTACAAAGAAGCATTGTTTGGCAATAAGACTTTTCATCATGACAATTACAAGCTGCGATCTAATCTGCATGAGATTAACACAACAGTTGTAACAAAACGGTCTCTTGACCGCACTAACACAAAAAGAGTATTTGTTAATCCAGAGTTTTCATATGCAATTGGTCATTGGAGAATAGTATAATCATATGGGCTTATATTTTTCAGCAATCGCACGTTCAATTATATCATCATCTAATTTAGCAAAATTAATATTATTTATTAATGCTAGATGTGCTTTAATTTTTTTTGTCATTTCACAATATTCATGTTTCCATAAATCAAAATCAAAATAAAAGCTTTGGGGTTTAAAGCGATTGTCTGGCGATTGTTCTAGCCAGGGATTGTCAATCTTCTCAAATACTTCTTTAATGATATACTGATACACAAATAAATCTTGCATTAATTTTAAAGACTTTTCCTTTGCCATTTCTGCCATTTCCCTTTGAGCTTCCATTTTAAACCCAAATGTATTTGCGTAGATTAAAACAGTTCTTTAAGCTTAAATATATCACCAACCAATTCAACCAAATTATTATCCATTACTGCTAAATGTGCTCGAATTTTTTTTATCTTTTTAATATATTCCCAATCAAAATTTGAGGTTTTGTCTAGCATGGCATGATCAATCTTCTTAAATATTAGCCTAATAGCAAGATTATAATCAAATATTTCTCGCATTATTTCTAAGGACTCTTCCTTCACCATTCTTGCTTCCAGTGCCATTTTACGTAAGGATTCTTCCTTTTCCATTCTTGCCGCCATTTTAATTTAAATTAAAAAATAATTAAGTGACTGGAACTGTGTCTGGAGGGATTATCTGCAGTTCTTCCTTCACAAAAGATCTTCGGGGGGCTGGTCGTTTTGTTGTGTCAGTTTCTCGTAAATAATACACGGGCGGATTCATTTTCACAATTTTTTTTATCTCATATGGATCAACACTCCAAACTGGATCTGTTGCCCTGATGCGAGTGTCCCCTTCCGCTTCTCCCGGCGAATAAAGGTATCTCACTTTCAAACCAAATGGTAATAGTTTGCTTGATGAAGACTCTCCTTCAACAACATTTATTGTTTGTTTTCTGATTGCTTGTACTGGTTTTAGACCTTTAAATTCTTCATTATTCATTGCGCGCAAAACTGAGGGCAGTCTTTTTACCCATTCTGTGTTGCGAGAATTGTCAATCAGCTCTCTGTGATACTGGTAGGAGAAAAGTCTTTCAGATAACTGTTTGTTAAAGTTTTCAACCAAACCCTGTGATCTGTGAACACCCGGAATGCCTCTTTTAATGGTAACTCTATGTTTTAACAATAATTGATTCACTTGTCCTTTAAATTCTTTCCCATCATCGACTTGAATCATGCGAGGATAAGTTAAGGGTCCTCGTTGATATATCAGTTGTAAAGCGACGGCAACAGCAGAAGCACTCTTTTGTGTTAATGGTTCCGCATCTTTGTATCTTGAAGCTATGTCAATGACTGTAAGTGCGTACTTAAATCTTTTTCGTCTAATCGTATCATGGGGTAAATATAGAAGATCCATTTGATGGGTGTCGTTTGGAGTTATATTCACAAAGTGTGGTCTCTGTATTCGTTTAGGCGCTGGTAGATAAATTTGCCAAATCGCTTGTTTAGATAACCATTCTTTTGCTGTTTGTTCACTGACTCCAGCTGCTTGGCTTAGCTTTTTAATTGCTGTTATTCCCTTCCAATATCCTTTTGGCGAATAATAGATCTTGTTCATTTTTTATTCAGCCAATATTATGTGCAACAAAATACACAACGGTCATGCCAAAGGCAATAAACAATATTTCTTGCATCTTTTGTTTTTCTGATGGTTGATAAAAATCGCTAAATTTTGGTGGAGGCAATGTCTCGATTGGCTTGCCTGTTACAAGATAATATTCTTTTATTGCTTGATCAACATCTTTAAATGTGTAAGCTGCATGTCCCTGTTTTTTCAGTTCATCGTTAATAAAATCTAACTGCTCCATTCTTTGCTTTTCATAGGTGTCTTGTGCTGCGGCTAGTTGCTCCATAGCTCTGTTATGTCTTTTTCTCTCATTGTTATTTTGTAGTTTACTAAATGCGTAATTACTTCCGCTAAAAGCAAGCGCATTAACCACAGCGCCACCAATCATCATTACGAGTGAAGCCATTTTTTATAAATGTATTTTTTTTTTAATTTTACATATTGATACTGTCTGGAATTATTCCTTGCTTAACTAGAAAATCTTTCGTAGCAAATGAAGCTGTAATAACAGCAATCAGCTTTGCTGAGTCTTCAAAGCCTAGTTTGCCAAGATCTGCTGGTTTTATTTTTAACAGGCTTTTACCAAGCATTGTGTATCCTACACTTAGGCCTCCAATAACAGCAGAATGGTATACAAGGTTAGTAATAGTTTTTTCGGTGCTCATTTTTAAAAAATAAAATAATATTTATTCATTAATAAAACATGAACTGCGATGATTTACTTCCTGAACTTACAAATGATCAAGTTGATGACCAAGCTATTATGCGCCAAAAGGAAAGGCTGTATTCTTTAGCAGCATGTGGAAAAACAAAACAGTACCTTGGAAATGAATTCAGCATAGAACAGATTCAACAGATGTCGACGCAAGACATTGTAAAGTATCACAACAGGTATGAAGCGCAACTGGGGTCAAGAATGGTCAAAAGTGTCGGACAAACTGTTCTTAGTTTGTACACTAAACTCGTTAGTAGATTTGCGCCCATTGATTCTGAACAAGATTTTATGTATGATTTAACGCAGGATCCCGTTTTAACAAAGTCATTAGAGTCTCTAGGATGTGATCTATATTACAGATTTGGAACATTGTTATCGCCATTAATCATGGGATTAATTACTTTTAATCATATAGATTTTGTTTCCCTTCAAAATGACCGAGCCAGAAAATCAGCAGAATCAGAAAACGTTGAATCAGGTGGAGAAAGTGACCAGTAAAAAGCCTCCTCATCCTGGGCGTGTTGCAGCAGGAAAAAAATTAGCAGAGTGGAACAAACAAAAAAAATTAATGTTGCAATCACAGAATATAACTCATAATGAAAACATAACACCTCCAACGCCAACAGTTGTTTCAATGCCAGCTGTAAATACACAAGTTGATTCAAGACCTACAACACCAAAGTCGTCATGGATTATTTGGATTAAAAGAGTTGGCATTTTTGGCGTCATTGCTGCTGGGGGTGGTTATTACGGTTATAAAATATATAAACAACGCCAGCAAAAACCAAAGCAGTCAAAAAAATCTCAGCCACTAAATACAGAAGCCGAACAAAAAAGCATGCTAGAACTGCCAACAACAAAAGATCATTTTGATCCATTTCAGATGGAATAATATTTCAAGAACTTAATAAATAATTATAAGTGACTTGAATAAGAACTTGATAACGACTTGATGACGACTTGATAAAAACTTAAATAAGAACTTGATAAGAACTTGATGACGACTTGATAAGAACTTAATGACGACTTGATGACGACTTGTTAAGAACTTGAATAAGTACTTGAATAAGTACTTGAATAAGAACTTGTTAAGAACTTGATGATGACTTGTTAAAAACTTGATGTTGACTTGTTAAGAACTTGAATAAGAACGTGATGCCGACTTGAATAAGAACCTAGAACGACTTAATGACGATTTTTTTTCACAATTAATTGTTACATTCTTTTCCGGGGAGACAACTCCCTTCTGCCTTTATGTAGTACTCTAGGCCAGACATGTCTGGCCCCGGCTTACTCAACTGCATAATTGCCGAGTCGAAGCGTCGCACTGTTTGCTGGTTCGTGTCGAGTTACACATAAGGGCGTCGGGCCGCCACGCGGCATTGTATAAATTTAGACGGCGTCATTCAGTACAGGCGTTAGACGTCATTGTATAAATTTAGGCGGCTAAATTTCTAAACATATCAAAACATGTTTCTTACCTTCCCCCAATCACAAGACTAGATAGAATCAGCTGATTAGTAACAGTGACGACATTTCCGCCCAGCACTTGTGTTGTTAGCAACTGAACCTAGCTGTCTTGTCATTTTCACATTGGGTTGGTGTGCTGTGTGTGTGATTTCCAGTCAGGAAAGCGTTGTGACTTTAAAACTTTGCTGATTGATTCAAGATAGCATTTTTTCAGAGAAGGATTTACTAAGTAGTCCTTCTTCACAAGAATTAGCACAGGAAATTAGAGTTTCAAACGCTGCACATCAAGCTCTGTGGGATTATTCTATTCAAGACACGCCACTTCATGTCAGCAAGGGGAAATGACATGATTCTAAAAATAACGGTTATGCATAACCGGGGCTCTGCGTCAACTTCTTCTTGCAGCAACATTCACAAACCACCCAGCAAGGGGAAATGACATGATTCTAAAAATAACGGTTATGCATAACCGGGGCTCTGCTCCACTTGCTTCAATGCTCCTATTCAACACCCAGCTATAAACTTTTAGGCTGCCTTTTCAGGCGGCCGCCGGGTGTACTTTATACAATTGTCTTGTTTGTTGAATCAAGCTTTTGATAAGTGCACTTGGTGGCTGCTTAGAATAATCTTCAACAACGTGCCACGATTCTACGCTTGTGTGAACACACATCCCACCCCTTTTCAGATAGCTTTCAATAGCCAGTCATTCCTCACAATAGAATGAAATCCCAACTTGGTTGACAAATAGCCCTCCTAAGAATAAAGGCATGGTTAACCAAGTCCCCATTGTTTTGTTTGTTTACTTCTTAACGGTCCAGTGACAGAGAACTATAAAACAGATAATCCTACACATTATGTATGTTTGTAAAGTGTTTACTATTAGAGAACTATAAAATAGGCATTCTGGGTAAGCCGCCGGAGCAGCAGCGAAACCGGCTTTAGCCGGTTGGAACTGGCGGAGGTGGGTGAGCCAGAATGCCTATTTTATAGTTCTCTCCTCCTCTCACAAGACATCTTGTATTAACTGCGTCTTGCCTAATCCCACAGGTATTCCCTCCTCTCACAAGACATCTTGTATTAACTGCGTCTTGCCTAATCCCACAGGTATTCCCTCCTCTCACAAGACATCTTGCATTAACTGCATCTTGCCTAATCCCATTCCACAGGTATTCCCTCCTCCCACAAGACATCTTTTATTAACTGCGTCTTGCCTAATCCCATTCCACAGGTATTCCCTCCTCCCACAAGACATCTTTTATTAACTGCGTCTTGCCTAATCCCACAGGTGTTTCCTCCTCTCACAAGACATCTTTTATTAACTGCGTCTTGCCTAATCCCATCCCACAGGTATTCCTTCCTCTCACAAGACATCTTGTATAAACTGTGTCTTGCCTAATCCCACAGGTATTCCCTCCTCTCACAAGACATCTTGTATAAACAGTGTCTTGCTTAATTCCACAGGTATTCCCTCCTCTCACAAGACATCTTTTATTAACTGCGTCTTGCCTAATGCCATCCCACAGGTATTCCCTCCTGTCACATGACATCTTTTATTAACAGTGTCTTGCCTAATCCCACAGGTATTCCCTCCTCTTACAAGACATCTTTTATTAACTGCGTCTTGCCTAATGCCACAGGTATTCCCTCCTCTCACATGACATCTTTTATTAACAGTGTCTCGCCCAGTCCCACAGGTATTCCCTTCTGTCACAAGACATCTTTTATTAATTGCGTCTTGCCTAATGCCACAGGTATTCCTTCCTCTCACATGACATCTTTTATTAACTGCGTCTTGCCTAATCCCACAGGTATTCCCTCCTCTCACAAGACATCTTTTATTAACTGCGTCTTGCCTAATGCCACAGGTATTCCCTCCTCTCACAAGACATCTTTCATTAACAGTGTCTCGCCCAGTCCCACAGGTATTCTCTCCTCTCACATGACATCTTTCATTAACAGTGTCTCGCCCAGTCCCACAGGTATTCCCTCTTCTCACATATTATCTTTTATTAAGTGTCTCACTCAGTCCCATCCCTCAGGTATTCCCACCTGTCACAAGACATCTTTTATTAACAGTGTTTCGCTCACTCCCATCCCACAGGTATTCCCTCCTGTCACATGACATCTTTTATTAACAGTGTCTCTGTCATGTGATGTAGCCTCACATGGCGACATGTGACGTTCCGTCGCGTACGCCCTTATTTGTTATAAAGCATTTCCCTAGGTAGGGAAGAGAAAAGGTAAAAGAAACAATAATTTTATGGCCTGACCAGTGTGATCGGTGTCGCTGGTGGCTATAGACGTAGGGCAATTATTGGTTGAATGGACGGACGTTGTCCATTGGTCAGCAAACAAGGGCTGGTAATGCGTAGAGTTAGACGAGTACTCACTGAACGTGTACTCAAAAAGAGTGCAGGAGGGAAAAATAAGGAATAGGAAGGAGATGGCTTGGGGACACTGACCGGACAGGTTGTTTGAAGAACGAGTTCCACCTGCAACTCACCATTACCAGATGAAGTATAGACAGATGGGGAGAGAAAAAAAGAGAGAAGTTAAGACAGGGGAAAAAGGGAAAAGAATTTATGATTATTCAGATTTTGAAATAGATTACTTACACGGACTTCATTCGTGTTTCAGCCCTTCCCAGTGCTGTGGCAGCACCAGTTAGGCGACTGAGGCAGTCGCACAAATATTTGGGCTACAGTGCTGCGGCAGCACCTAATCGTCTCCAGGGTTGGAGAATCGAGCTGTAGAAGACAACGACTGCACCAGTCGTGAGAAAAGAAAGCATTTGTCATGTTGACCCATAATGATTTTTTAATTGTCCCCCTGATGAACTCAGTTGATACTACTATATTTTAAGCCATCTTTTGATTTTTCTTTGTAAATATATACATTGTTTCTCCAGTGAGCAGGAGAAACCGGTAAAAGATATATTTGTGAAGTATTATGTATAATGAGATGAAATTTGGTCCCAACTAGTGGACCTGTGGAATGATTGTACCTCCACTGGAGAGGAGGAATGAAAAATAATTCCTTGAAAACAAACCAGTTGAATATGATGGAAAATTGATTATTGTTTAGTAAATTATTCCCCGGAGAGGAGGGGGAGAAGAAGAGTTATTGTAGTGCGCCTTCTGGTTGTTTGGAGAGAGTGCATGTGCACGGAGTAAATGCTGAGCTGAGTGTGTGCATGCATTTGTGCACAGTGTGACAGTGGTGACCCCGACTAGGACTTAGGACATAGGACAAGGTTGTTCTTTTTTTGTACCCCCTCCAAGGAAAAAAAAATTCTATTTGTACCTCTCCAAGGAAAAAAAAATCTATTTGTACTCCTCTAAAGAGAAAAAAAAAGATTTCCCCTCCAAGGAAAAATTGAGGGAGGTAAGAAAGTATTCTTGATTGTTTGATTATTGTTTGTAGTCTTTATTTTTCATTTGTTTCTGTATGTGTGTGTACGAGTGTTTGCGATTTCTTTTGTTTGCTCTGCTCTGTTAGGGTTGTTTCTTTTTGATAGGATTTCTTTTTGACCCTTTTCCCCCTCAGGACCGATAGCCTTAACCTCCTCTTGCTCGTACCTGGCAGCAAGGGGGCAGGGCGTTGAGGAGTCGTTGTCCTTCCCTTAGCTTAGATTTTGTTTTGTCCCCTTCCCCAGGACTGATAGCCCCAACCTCTTCCTGCTCTGTTTTAGCAGGGGGCATGGCGTTGGGGAGTCACTAGTCCCTCCCTCTCTTATTACTATCTAATTCTTTATCTTTCCTCTCGTTTCATTTGGATTTTTCCTCTTACCCCTCTGAGTGTGGGATCGACTTCACTTCCGTCACTCAACTAGTGTAGGTGGTGGAGTGGATTACCGCTCAGCCCTAATAAACATTTGTTTTCTTGATTTTCTTTTGGGTTGTTTTTGTGTGTGTGTGTTTTTTTTTTCTGATTGTATATTTATCAGATTAATTGTTTATTGCATTGTGTTGTTAGTATATTCTGTGTATTATTATTTGAAGATATCCCCGTCTCCAGCTTTACGGGAGACGGTTGCCATTAGGGTGCTGTCTGAGGGCCTCTTTCGCTTTTTCTAATTTCCTCTTTCTATACCGGACCTGTCTATTCCTTCATTTCTTTTTCACCCTCTATACAAAAAAATCTTCAAACCTTCTCTTCAATAGGCACCTATCTAGTTTCATTTCATCATTGTCATCTTTTAGGTAGGATTTCCGTTAGTGTACGTTTTCTCCCCCTCTTTTTAATTGTTCGTTAATTCATTTGTTTTGTAACTTTGTATTCACTTATTGTTTAAGGCGATTCATTTGTTCTGTGATTCATTTATTTTGTTGTACCAAGTAACTAAGTAAGAAAGTAACTACTACAATAAGAACAGTTAAGAACATAAACATTATAAAGAATTTATTTCCGGGAAAAAACTTTATATTTTCTCTGTTTTCTTTTCATTCAGAAAAAAAGAGTTATTAGTACTGCATTTGATTTTCTTAGCTGTCTTTTTTCCCTTTGGGAAAGAATATTGGTGAAAAAATTTATATTGGAAAGATCACATTGCCACTTCTTATTAGTGCTTCTCTTTTGTAAGCCTTTATTACTTTTCTGTTCATACCGGCATTTAAATTCTTTATTTGTACATACTGTAACAAAGTTTCTTTTTTTTGGAAACGTATATACCATCACATATCGCCTTATTTTAGTCATATTTAGTCATTGTTTCTTGTTTGTTTGTGATAACTATTCATGATGGAAAATTTTGATGAATATGTACGACAGGCCGAGCGTTTAGGCTTTGAAGGTGATAAATTAGCAAACTATGTCCAACAATGTCTGGATAGGGCAGACAGAGAGAGAGAGAGAGAGACAGGAAAAACAGAAACAACTAGAAGAAAAAGATAAAGAACGACAAGAAGCTCTAAAAAGATTAGTTTGAAGAGAAAAAAACTACAGAAAGAGATGGAAGAAAATAAAAAAAGATAAGAGTTAGAGGATAAGGAAAAGGAACGGCAATTTGAACTGAGACAACTTGAATTAGAGACTGATGCAGAAATTAAAAGATTACAGCATCGAGAGAACCTCCATCACCTCCATCGGTCGGTTCCGCGAGTACATTTCATCCGAAGTCAACATACATTCCGAAGTTGCCGCCGTTCGAAGAAAAAACCGATGATATTGAGAGTTTTCTTTTTCGGTTCGAGAACCACGCTACTTCTTGTGGTTGGCCGAAGGAGAAATGGACGTTGTTTATCGCGTCGCTGTTTAAGCGCTATACCACACACTTGCGGCAAAGGAAGGGTTGACTTGGGATCAATTAAAAGAAGAACTCTTAAAGAAGTTTCAGTGCTCAGCTGACCGTTTTCGTGAGCGTTTCCGATCTATTCGTCCTGACAAGGGAGAATCATTTCCGTCTTTTTTGATAAGAATGAGTCATTGTTTGGACAGATGGATAGAACTAACAAAGACGAATAAGACTTTCGAATCACTGCGAGATTTGCTACTTCGAGAGCAACTTTTTCAAAGTGTCAGCAAAGATTTGGCCACTTTTCTTAAGGAAAGACAGTTCGATAGCGTTGACGAAATGTGTCAGATGGTGGATCAGTACTGTATTGCTCATCCGGATAAAGGTGTTGCCCGCAAGGAAAATTCGTCCCTTTTCGAGTCTCACGCGCATTTCAGATGCATTTTGGACAAGGAAACGATAGAAGAGGAAATCGCGCTTCATTCCAAGGTCCGCACTCTTACACGTCTTTTGGCAACAGACAACGACGTTTCCGTGGTCAAGGCCATGTCAGTTCTGGCGATTTCCGTCAGTACGAATACTCACCACCGGAAAGACCTTTTCCTTTCCGAGGGCGTGGTGAACAACAACCGCGCAGACCCTTTGGTCCAGTTCGTGGACAAGGTTGAGGTTCACAGACTAATGGTAACCAGTTGTCCGCCAACCAAACCATGCGTTGCCACTTTTGTGAGTGCAAATTCCATTTGAAACGGGACTGTCCTTTCAAAGGAAGTGGAGCAAAGACTGGGTTTGTTTCCACTACATGTGAAGAAGGTCTTGTTTTGGCACCAGATCAGTCCATTGATGGTCTTCTTTTGGAGGATTGTGCCATTAATGGTTTACAAGGCTCTGTTTAGCGAGATACAGGTTGCACCACAGCTGGTGTAAGGAAATGTTTTGTTCTACCAGACCAATATCTTGACAGTGTTCAGAGATGCAGATCGTTTGGTGGAAAAATTGAAACTTTCCCACCTGCAAAAATTTCCGTTGATACACCATACTACTCCGGGTCACTTACCGCCTGTGTTATTGAGAATCCAGTTTGCGATTTGATTTTGGGAAATCTACCAGGTGTTGCGACAGTACATGGTGGTGCCGGAGGATCTTTCATTCCTTGTCTCATTAGTACAAGATCAAAAGTTGTAGAGCAGGGAAAACCAACAAAACCGCTCAAGGTTTCAAAACTGGATGAACTAAAAGTTACGCCAGATGTTTTGAAGACCATGCAGAGAAGCAACGAGACATTGACGACTGTACTGTCTACTGCAAAGCAGAGTGTCTCTGACAAACCAACGGACAAGCCGACGTACATACTGGACTCTGACATCCACTACATGCATGTACCTGGACAAGACAACAAACAGATTGTGGTTCCCAAAGTGAAAATGGCAAATACTGACAAGGTGTTCCATGTAAACATGCTAAAAAGTATGTTGAACGTACAAATGTTGCCATTAATGAGTCAATTGAATGGATGTGTCCAGTGTCTGGAACGGATGTGGCTGTTACGGAAATCATTGATTCTGATTTTGTACCTGATGTCACATACAGAGACAGAGCAAAGACTGTACAAACAACAAATGTGGGATTGTTAACATCTACCAGTATAGATGATACTGTACCTCTGCCCACTCTTTCTGTCAAGGGAGAAACTTATCGTGATGTTGTTGTGTGTGACGATCTGTCTTTGATTCAGAAGGAACAATTGGAAGGTATTTTGAAGGACTTTCAGGATGTTCTGACTGATACCCCAGGGACAGTGACAGCAATTGAACCCCATACTATATACACTTGAGTACGGAAAACCCAGTCCGAGTCAAACCATACCCTCTCCCATTTGCGAAAAAACAGATTGTCGAAAGAGAGATTAAAGTTATGCTCGGGTTGGAAGTTATTGAACCGTCCTCGTCACCATACAGCTCACCAGTTGTATTGGTGGACAAATCTGATGGCTCGGTGCGGTTTTGCATCGATTATAGGAAGTTAAACAAAATCACTGTGTTTGATGCAGAACCTATCCCAGACATTGAGGAACTTCTTTGTCAACTGTCAGAAGGAAAATATTTTGTCAAAATAGATTTGACTAAAGGATATTAGCAAATCCCGATGGCTGAAGCAGACAAGGAAAAAACAGCTTTTCAGACACCTTTTGGACTGTTTCAATGGACGAAAATGCCGTTTGGATTACAAAACGCCCCAGCTTCTTTTGCCAGAATGATGCGCGCACTAAAACTTCATGAGTGTGGAGCAGTAAGTTTTTTTGATGACATTTTGCTTGCTGCAAAGTCATGGAATGATCTTCTGGAAAACTTGAGAGCTGTTTTTTGTAAACTCCGGAATTTTGGTCTGACGGCTAGACCGTCCAAAATTCGTGCTGGATTCAAGACTCTTGAGTTTTTGGGTCATGTCATTTCTGTTGGGAAAATGACACCAGAGGAAAAGAAAGTAGAAAAGATCTTGGCCTTGAAGAGACCAAGTACAAAGAAACAGATCAGATTACTCATTGGATTGTTGTCCTATTACAGAAGATATGTACCGCACTTTGCGTCATTGACAGCCCCTTTGAGTGACTTAACAAAAGGAACAAAAAACAAAAGTATCGTCTGGTCAGATGAGTGCCAGAAAGCTCTGGAATGTGTTCAAGACACCCTCAATTCATTCCCTGTGTTGCTTTTGCCCTCTCTTTCAGAGGATTTTGTTTTGAGAACTGATGCCAGCTCCAAAGGCATGGGAGCTGCACTATTGCAGGAAAAGAATGGATTGTTACACCCTGTGCAATATGCAAGTAAAAAGTTCTCTAACACACAAGTCAAATACTCAACAATTCAGAGGGAGTGTCTTGCCATTGTTTGGGCTTGTGAGAAATTTGCCAGATTCCTGACTGGAAGACAGTTTCGGTTACAAACCGACCACAGGCCATAGACGTTTTTGCAGTCGTCCAAGACCAAAAATAGCAGGCTGTTAAGATGGGCTTTGTCATTGCAGGAGTTCAAGTTTGACATTGAGCCATTACCTGGCACTCAGAATGTCATGGCAGACTTTCTGTCTCGTGCGTGAGTGCACAGTATCCTTCGTGCTGCTGTAACTGCTGTTTGTTTTCATTGTGCACAAACTTTATTATTCTGCTGTTTGTTTTCATGGTGGAAAGACTTTATTGATATGTTGGCAGGGTTATGTCTGCTACTGTCAATCTGAATGGATAAGTAGTTGTGACTGATCTTTCTCTAAAAGTGCATATGTATTGGCATTGGTGGTTTTTTGTAGGATGCTATTTTGTGAATGTGTGCAGAATACTTCATTTGATGTCCTACAAGTGTTGTTTTTTTCACGTCGGTCCATTGCGAAGAATGGAAAAAAAGTGTTTAACTTTCGAGTGGACTGCTATATTGTACATTTTTGCTTGAACAAAGACTTTTCACTTGCCAATTTTTTTTTTTTTTTTTCATCAAGTGTCATGAGGAAATTCTCATTTTGTGATGATGTTGGGACATATGATTATGTGACAACAGGCTAGAAAAAACTGTTTACATTTTGGCATTTGGAATAGTCAGTATCATATGTTCTTCGTGTCTATGTAACTCATGATTTGAGGTGATGGAGTATGAATTTGTTTAAAAAAAACAAAAACAAAACTGACTGTATTTTTTTTTTTCAAACTAAGATTTTGGAATGTGATTTTCGATCTTTATGATGTTCATAAAGGCTAGTTCTATGCATTGATGGAAACTCTTGAATGATGAAAAATTGATGATTGATGGCTGAAGTTGTATATTAACTAGATGTGTATGTGTATTAAAAAAAAATTTCTTGGCGAAAGTTTTTTTTTCAGCCCGGGATGGGGGGTGTCATGTGATGTAGCCTCACATGGCGACATGTGACGTTCCGTCGCGTACGCCCTTATTTGTTATAAAGCATTTCCCTAGGTAGGGAAGAGAAAAGGTAAAAGAAACAATAATTTGTATGGCCTGACCAGTGTGATCGGTGTCGCTGGTGGCTATAGACGTAGGGCAATTATTGGTTGAATGGACGGACGTTGTCAATTGGTCAGCAAACAAGGGCTGGTAATGCGTAGAGTTAGACGAGTACTCACTGAACCTGTACTCAAAAAGAGCGCAGGAGGGAAAAATAAGGAATAGGAAGGAGATGGCTTGGGGACACTGACCGGACAGGTTGTTTGAAGAACGAGTTCCACCTGCAACTCACCATTACCAGGTGAGGTATAGACAGATGGGGAGAGAAAAAAAGAGAGAAGTTAAGACAAGGGAAAAAGGGAAAAGAATTTATGATTATTCAGATTTTGAAATAGATTACTTACACGGACTTCATTCGTGTTTCAGCCCTTCCCAGTGCTGTGGCAGCACCAGTTAGGCGACTGAGGCAGTCACACAAATATTTGGGCTACAGTGCTGCGGCAGCACCTAATCGTCTCCAGGATTGGAGAATCGAGCTGTAGAAGACAACGACTGCACCAGTCGTGAGAAAAGAAAGCATTTGTCATGTTGACCCATAATGATTTTTTAATTGTCCCCCTGATGAACTCAGTTGATACTACTATATTTTAAGCCATCTTTTGATTTTTCTTTGAAAATATATACATTGTTTCTCCAGTGAGGAGGAGAAACCGGTAAAAGATATATTTGTGAAGTATTATGTATAATGAGATGAAATTTAGTCCCAACTAGTGGACCTGTGGAATGACTGTACCTCCACTGGAGAGGAGGAATGAAAAATAATTCCTTGAAAACAAACCAGTTGAATATGATGGAAAATTGATTATTGTTTAGTAAATTATTCCCCCGGAGAGGAGGGGGAGAAGAAGAGTTATTGTAGTGCGCCTTCTGGTTGTTTGGAGAGAGTGCGTGTGCACGGAGTAAATGCTGAGCTGAGTGTGTGCATGCATTTATGCACAGTGTGACAGTCTCGCTCAGTCCCATCCACAGGTATTCCCTCCTGTCACATGACATCTTTCATTAACAGTGTCTCGCCCAGTCCCACAGGTATTCCCTCCTCTCACATGACATCCTTTATTAACAGTGTCTCGCTCAGTCCCATCCCACAGGTTGTGACGTCAACGTAAATTATGACGTCAACTTGAAATGACATAAGAACATGATGAAAATAATAAAAATTTTGACGAAAAAGGAGAGCAAGAACTAACGGCCGAGGCTTTGGTGTCCAGCCTACTTTATTTTGTTTTAATCGTCGTTTTCTCCGTAGTGTTACTATGTGGAGAGGCTGACTTTCAAGTCAGTAGTACGTTGATGTTCACTGTGTATGTGCGATACTTCTGATGACGGTACCAGCGAAATATGTACCAGGAAATTTATTTGTTATAGAAATGTTGTGAATGCTGTGTCGCCGAGAGTGACTTAAAACTCCTGCAAGAATATTTATGTGCTCTAATTGTACCACCTCATGTGTGTCGGTGGGCTGAATTTATTGATGTGAACATTGTAATATCAAAACACGGAGAAGCTAATTAATTTTTGTTTTAGATCAAAAATACGTGGAATCGAAGTTAATTGTGTTCCATGGGACTTTGCTGAAATCGTGTTCTCCGGGGATTCAATATTGATTGCTGTGCCTTGTGAATCTGCAGTTCTTCTATGGTTTACTGTGCTTTATGAATCTGCGGTTCTTCTTCTATGGGTTGCTGTGCTTTATGAATCTGCGGTTCTTCTTCTATGGATTGCTGTGCTTTATGAATCTGCGGTTCTTCTGTGGATTACTGTGCTTTATGAATCTGCGGTTCTTCTTCTATGGATTGCTGTGCTTTATGAATCTGCGGTTCTTCTTCTATGGATTGCTGTGCTTTATGAATCTGCGGTTCTTCTGTGGATTACTGTGCTTTATGAATCTGCGGTTCTTCTTCTATGGATTGCTGTGCTTTGTGAATCTGCGGTTCTTCTGCTATGGATTACAGTGCCTTGTAAATTTGCGGTTCTTCTTCTGATAGTTTGACGTGATTTATTATGTGCTTGTTGTGTGGAGACCCTGTTCCTTCTTCTTCATCGCTTGTGTTTATGAACGGCTGTGCTTATTATGTGGGGACCTTGGTTATCCTTACTTGTCTTCTTTTAGTGTTGTAGACTGTGGCTTGGGTACTGTGGAACCGAGTGTGTTGACTGCGTATGTGAGACACTGTGGACGGCGCCGGCGAGATCTGTGAGTGATATCAAGATATGTAATATGATATGCTGATATCTGATGATTGAAGTTCCTATGTATTGATATCTTGATCTATATGCTATGTAGTGACATGTATTGATTTGTACCAATTCACATGAATGTATGTTTGTTGGTTCAGGCAGCATAATTATAAAGACAAAAAAAATCTAACACGTGTGTTGTCTGGCTATCCATGTGCGTTTGGTGTGGGTGTGCGTAGGGAATAATTATTACACGCATCCAAACTTTTGAGAGCGAGAGTCAGACAGCAAAACACGCACCGCACACCATCCGTAACACAGGTATTCCCTCCTGTCACATGACATCTTTTATTAACAGTGTCTCACTCAGTCCCATCCCACAGGTATTCCCTCCTGTCACATATCTTTTATTAACAGTGTCTCGCTCAGTCCCATCCCACAGGTATTCCCTCCTCCCACAAGACATCTTTTATTAACAGTGTCTCGCCCAGTCCCACAGGTATTCCCTCCTGTCACATGACATCTTTTATTAACAGTGTCTTGCCCAGTCCCATCCCACAGGTATTCCCTCCTCTCACATGACATCTTTTATTAACAGTGTCTCGCTCAGTCCCATCCCACAGGTATTCCCTCCTCCCACAAGACATCTTTTATTAACAGTGTCTCACTCAGTCCCATCCCACAGGTATTCCCTCCTGTCACATGACATCTTTTATTAACAGTGTCTCGCTCAGTCCCATCCCACAGGTATTCCCTCCTCTCACATGACATCTTTTATTAACAGTGTCTTGCCCAGTCCCACAGGTATTCCCTCCTCTCACATGACATCTTTTATTAACAGTGTCTCGCTCAGTCCCATCCCACAGGTATTCCCTCCTCTCACATGACATCTTTTATTAACAGTGTCTTGCCCAGTCCCATCCCACAGGTATTCCCTCCTGTCACATGACATCTTTTATTAACAGTGTCTTGCCCAGTCCCATCCCACAGGTATTCCCTCCTGTCACATGACATCTTTTATTAACAGTGTCTTGCCCAGTCCCATCCCACAGGTATTCCCTCCTCTCACATGACATCTTTTATTAACAGTGTCTTGCCCAGTCCCATCCCACAGGTATTCCCTCCTCCATTCTGCTTCCTCTTCTTTTTGTCTACACTGAAGATGAAGAAGACCAGCACTTGGTCCATTGTGTGTTAACCTCATCTGTTCATTGTTTGTTAACCTCATCTGGTCATTGTTAGCCTCATGTGGTCATTGTTTTTTTTTAACCCCATCTGGTCATTGTTTCCCTCATCTCGTCATTGTTTGTTAACCCCATCTGGTCATTGTTTGTTAACCCTATCTGTTGATTGTTTGTTAACCCCATCTGGTCATTGTTTGTTAACCCCATCTGGTCATTGTTTGTTAACCCCATCTGGACATTGTTAACCCCATCTGGTCATTGTTTGTTAACCCTATCTGTTGATTGTTTGTTAACCCCATCTGGTCATTGTTTGTTAACCTCATCTGGTCATTGTTTGTTAACCCCATCTGGTCATTGTTTGTTAACCCCATCTGGTCATTGTTTGTTAACCCCATCTGGTCATTGCTAACCTCATCTGGTCATTGTTTGCTAACATCATCAGGTCATTGTTTGTTAACCACATCTGGTGATTGTTTGTTAACCTCATCTGGTCATTGTTTGTTAACTGCTCCTGATCATTGTTTCTTAACCCCATCTGATCATTGTTTGTTAACCCCATCTGGTCATTGTTGACCCCATCTGGTTATTGTGTGTTAACCCCATGTGGTCATTGATAACCCCATCTGATCATTGTTTCTTAACCCCATCTGGGCATTGTTAACCTCATCTGGTCATTGTTTGTTAACCCCGTGTGGTCATTGTTAACCCCATGTGGTCATTGTTAACCTCATCTGGTCATTGTTTGTTAACTGCATCTGATCATTGTTTCTTAACCCCATCTGATCATTGTTTGTTAACCCAATCTGGTCATTGTTGACCCCATCTGGTCATTGTTGACCCCATCTGGTCATTTTGTGTTAACCCCATCTTGTCATCGTTTGTTAACCCCATCTGGTCATTGTTAACCCCATCTGGTCATTGTTAACCCCATCTGGTCATTGTTTGTTAACCCCATCTAGTCATTGTTTGTTAATTCCATCTAGTCATTGTTTGTTAATTCCATCTAGTCATTGTTTGTTAATTCCATCTGGTCATTGTTTGTTAACCCCATCTGGTCACTGTTAACCCCATCTGGTATTGTTAAACCCATCTGGTCATTGTTTGTTAACCCCATCTGGTCATTGTTTGTTAACCCCATCTGGTCATTGTTAACCCCATCTGGTCATTGTTAACCCCATCTGGTCATTGTTTGTTAACCCCATCTGGTCATTGTTGACCCCCATCTGGTCATTGTTTGTTAACCCCATCTGGTCATTGTTAACCCCATCTGGTCAATTTTAAGCCCATCTGGTCAATGTTTGTTTACATCATCTTGTCATTGTTAACCCCAACTAGTCATTGTTTGTTAACTTCATTCTGGTCAGCGTTTTTGTGATGCAGAAGACATTCCCTTCTCTCTGCATCTACTTCTCCAGTCCCACCACCTTCTCTCTTCCTTCCTCTGCTGATAATGTCCGTTCCATGGTTCCCTTTCTGATACCTATTGTTGACAGAAGTCATCTCAGTCCAGTCTCTCCTTTCCTTCCTCTGCTGATAATGTCTGTTCCATGGTTCCCTTTCTGATAATGTCTGTTCCATGGTTCCCTTTCTGATCCATACCTATTGTTGACAGAAGTCATCTTAGTCCAGTCTCTCTCTTCCTTCCTCTGCTGATAATGTCTGTTCCATGGTTCCCTTTCTGATACCTATTGTTGACAGAAGTCATCTTAGTCCAGTCTCTCTCTTCCTTCCTCTGCTGATAATGTCTGTTCCATGGTTCCCTTTCTGATCCATACCTATTGTTGACAGAAGTCATCTTAGTCCAGTCTCTCTCTTCCTTCCTCTGCTGATAATGTCTGTTCCATAGTTTCCTTTCTGATACCTATTGTTGACAGACGTCATCTTAGTCCAGTCTCTCTCTTCCTTCCTCTGCTGATAATGTCTGTTCCATAGTTCCCTTTCTGATACCTATTGTTGACAGAAGTCATCTTAGTCCAGTCTCTCTCTTCCTTCCTCTGCTGATAATGTCTGTTCCATGGTTCCCTTTCTGATCCATACCTATTGTTGACAGAAGTCATCTTAGTCCAGTCTCTCTCTTCCTTCCTCTGCTGATAATGTCTGTTCCATAGTTCCCTTTCTGATACCTATTGTTGACAGACGTCATCTCAGTCCAGTCTCTCTCTTCCTTCCTCTGCTGATAATGTCTGTTCCATGGTTCCCTTTCTGATCCATACCTATTGTTGACAGAAGTCTTCTTAGTCCAGTCTCTCATTTCTCAGTCAACCCCCTCCATCAGTTTCTGGTCAGACCTCTCTTCTGTCATTTTCTCATTTCCACTCTCTGGGTCGTATTCACCATCACCCCCTCTATCAGTTTCTGGTCAGACCTCTCTTCTGTCAGTTTCTCATTTCCACTCTCTGGGTCGTATTCACCATCACCCCCTCCATCAGTTTCTGGTCAGACCTCTCTTCTGTCAGCTTCTCATTTCCACTCTCTGGGTCGTATTCACCATCACCCCCTCCATCAGTTTCTGGTCAGACCTCTCTTCTGTCAATTTCTCATTTCCACTCTCTGGGTCGTATTCACCATCACCCCCTCCATCAGTTTCTGGTCAGACCTCTCTTCTGTCAATTTCTCATTTCCACTCTCTGGGTCGTATTCACCATCACCCCCTCATCAGTTTCTGGTCAGACTTCTCTTCTGTCAGTTTCTCATTTCCACTCTCTGGGTCGTATTCACCATCAGCCCCTTCATCAGTTTCTGGTCAGACCTCTCTTCTGTCAGTTTCTCATTTCCACTCTCTGGGTCGTATTCACCATCACCCCCTCCATCAGTTTCTGGTCAGACCTCTCTTCTGTCAATTTCTCATTTCCACTCTCTGGGTCGTATTCACCATCACCCCCTCTATCAGTTTCTGGTCAGACCTCTCTTCTGTCAGTTTCTCATTTCCACTCTCTGGGTCGTATTCACCATCAGCCCCTTCATCAGTTTCTGGTCAGACCTCTCTTCTGTCAGTTTCTCATTTCCACTCTCTGGGTCGTATTCACCATCACCCCCCTCCATCAGTTTCTGGTCAGACCTCTCTTCTGTCAGTTTCTCATTTCCACTCTCTGGGTCGTATTCACCATCACCCCCTCCATCAGTTTCTGGTCAGACCTCTCTTCTGTCAATTTCTCATTTCCACTCTCTGGGTCGTATTCACCATCACCCCCTCTATCAGTTTCTGGTCAGACCTCTCTTCTGTCAGTTTCTCATTTCCACTCTCTGGGTCGTATTCACCATCAGCCCCTTCATCAGTTTCTGGTCAGACCTCTCTTCTGTCAGTTTCTCATTTCCACTCTCTGGGTCGTATTCACCATCACCCCCTCCATCAGTTTCTGGTCAGACCTCTCTTCTGTCAGTTTCTCATTTCCACTCTCTGGGTCGTATTCACCATCACCCCCTCCATCAGTTTCTGGTCAGACCTCTCTTCTGTCAGTTTCTCATTTCCACTCTCTGGGTCGTATTCACCATCACCCCCTCCATCAGTTTCTGGTCAGACCTCTCTTCTGTCAGTTTCTCATTTCCACTCTCTGGGTCGTATTCACCATCACCACCCCCCACTCCCCTCCTCCTTTTCTGCATGTTGAGGCCCATCAGTCTGGTCTTTTTGTTTACTTTTTTTTTTTCTTTTTTTTTTTTTTTAGTCTTTTACATCTCTTTTCATCCAAAATAAACCCTTCGTGATCGGCTGGACTGATAGTGGTGTGCATGCCTTTAAAACTTGCTTTAGATACTCATTGTCCACTAGAAAGGTGATGACATATTTCCAGTTCAAATGTCTCTGACATTTTGAAACCACTAACTGATTGTTTAGCATCATCTGTTTAAAGTTCTTCATCAAATTTAGATTGTTTCTGCATGGGAGTGAAGGAAGCCAGAAGGTTTTGGTGTGTTGTTTGATTCGTTTTGCTATTCAATTCCTTTGATTTTCTTGGTTTTAAAACATTGCTTTGATTTTCATATCATGCATTTTGTTATGCATTTTTGCGTTTCTTCTTTAAGTCAGTGAGTGTGTTCATTTGTTTGAGGTGTACGGGAGAGGGAGTGGGTATGCTGACAACATAGATAGTTTACTTTGACGATGTGATAACCCTGATACGGGCCTTTGCAGTCGGCTGGGCTGTGAGCATCATGAACTGAATTCACTCTGGAAGTGATCGGAGCTTGTCTGTGTGCTTCCAGCTTCCTATCTGAGCCCTCAGCATGATCAGCCCTGGACAGGTGGCACTCATCCCACTGACCTCCCAGCCCTCAGCATGATCAGCCCTGGACAGGCGGCACTCAACCCACTGACCTCCCTGCTCCCAGCCCTCAGCATGATCAGCCCTGGACAGGCGGCACTCAACCCACTGACCTCCCTGCTCCCAGCCCTCAGCATGATCAGCCCTGTACAGGCGGCACTCAACCCACTGACCTCCCTGCTCCCACCCCTCAGCATGATCAGCCCTGTACAGGCGGTACTCAACCCATTGACCTCCAAGCTCACAGCATGGTCAGTCCTGGACAGGCGGCACTCAACCCACTGACCTCCCAGCTCATAGCATGGTCAGTCCTTGACAGGCGGCACTCAACCCACTGACCTACCAGCCCACAGCTCTAGACACTAACCGCTGCACCACCGGGGCCTAGCACCTGCTGGCTACTTTTTTTTTTTTTTAAATTTTTTCCCCCCCTTGCAATGAAGGTTCTATTTCAATTTCAGACATTTTACATTATCACCACAACATATAAATGAGATGGACAAATGAAAGAGCAATTGGATCGAAATCAGTACCAATTATACAACTATACATAGGACATACCCTTCAGCATACCGTCATGTATATCTGTAATGTAAGAAAGACTGCAAAAAGTGTATTTGATAATGCATTGGGAATGAAACGAGCATCAAACTCAGCAAATATTTTTAGAACCAAACAAACAAATAATGCAAACAAACGAACAAGAACGTTAAATCAAGGGGAAGTACACACACATTAATGTATGTACACACACACACACACACACACACACACACACACACACATACATATATATATATATAATATATATATATATATATATATATATATATATATATATATATATATATATGTTATATTAAAAGCAAGTTAAAATCAAGCTTCTAAAAACATCTACAAATTTGTTTCACGCTGTGCGGTCGTCAGGATGTGATGAGCTTGTGTTGCCAGTGCCACGTATATATATAGCTAGCTGGTTTGCTGTTGTTTTTTTCCCGTGCTACATGTGTTTCTCAGGTGTTGGTTTTTTTCGCTGATAGGAACTTCCATCTGTGTCTGCAATTGTTAACCATTTCTGTTCTAACATTTAGAGTTGCCAACTGTGGTTTACATAGTATAATGTATTTCTCTGTTAGGCATAGATTGCATTTTTTTGAAATGTTGTTGTATGATGCTGCTCTTTTTAAAATTTTCCAAGATATGTTGTAGTCTATGTCTTTTTCTTTAAGTTTCCAAATGTATTTACTCAATTCTGTTTGGTTTTTGTATCTTTCTTTGTTGAATGATTGTTTATGGTTTGCATATCTAGTTTTGAATTGGTTTTCCGTGATACCTACATATGTTTCTTTTGCGTTCTCTGATGTTACAGTGGCTTGGTACACAATGTTGTTATAAAGGCATTTGTTGCTTAGGGGGCACTGTTCTTTTTTGGTACAGTTACAAGATTTCCTTTCGTTACCCTCCTTTTTTTCTGTGCTGCTTTTCATTTTGTTTGCTGAATCGATGGCATTTTTAAGGTTCGGCATACATGAATATGATAATTTGATGTTGTTTTTGTTGAATATCTTGAATAATTTATGGTCTTTTGGGAAAGATGATGTCAAGATTTTAAAGAATTCTTTCCCTACATTTCTTTAAAATTCTTTAAAATCTTGACATCATCTTTCCCAAAAGACCATAAATTATTCAAGATATTCAACAAAAACAACATCAAATTATCATATTCATGTATGCCGAACCTTAAAAATGCCATCGATTCAGCAAACAAAATGAAAAGCAGCACAGAAAAAAAGGAGGGTAACGAAAGGAAATCTTGTAACTGTACCAAAAAAGAACAGTGCCCCCTAAGCAACAAATGCCTTTATAACAACATTGTGTACCAAGCCACTGTAACATCAGAGAACGCAAAAGAAACATATGTAGGTATCACGGAAAACCAATTCAAAACTAGATATGCAAACCATAAACAATCATTCAACAAAGAAAGATACAAAAACCAAACAGAATTGAGTAAATACATTTGGAAACTTAAAGAAAAAGACATAGACTACAACATATCTTGGAAAATTTTAAAAAGAGCAGCATCATACAACAACATTTCAAAAAAATGCAATCTATGCCTAACAGAGAAATACATTATACTATGTAAACCACAGTTGGCAACTCTAAATGTTAGAACAGAAATGGTTAACAATTGCAGACACAGATGGAAGTTCCTATCAGCGAAAAAAACCAACACCTGAGAAACACATGTAGCACGGGAAAAAAACAACAGCAAACCAGCTAGCTATATATATACGTGGCACTGGCAACACAAGCTCATCACATCCTGACGACCGCACAGCGTGAAACAAATTTGTAGATGTTTTTAGAAGCTTGATTTTAACTTGCTTTTAATATAACAAATGTCGCTCCCACTGTGGTTGAGCACTGTTTTTAAGATTGCGCTGATCCTCAGTACCATCTCTCTCTCTCTCTCTCTCTCTCTCTCTCTCTCTCTCTCTCTCTCTCTCTCTCTCTCTCTCTCTCTCTCTCTCTCTCTATACGCACATATATATACATACTCACATATACACACATACATCTAATATATAAATGGCAAATTGTGTGTGTGGTTTTGTGTGTGTGTGTGTGTGTGTGTGTGTGTGTGTGTGTGTGTGTGTGTGTGTGTGTGTGTCTGTGTACGCTATAGACTCAAAAACGGCTCAACCGATTGTCATGAAATTTGGCAGGTACGTCTGTTGTGACCCGAGGATGGTTTTGGGCTAATCTCTAAAAAAATAAAACCGTTAAAAACCGTTAAAAAGCTGTTATAAACGGTTTCAAAGTCATCTTTTTCCTCTGCTTTTCTTCAAATAGCCGTTGTGACATTGCAGAGGTACAGGACTACTTCTCTAAAATTAGAACCGTTATTTGGCAGTTAAAAAACGTTATTTATAACAGTTAAAAACCGTTACAAACACCAAACCCTATAAAAGAAACTGTTTAAAACCCGATCTTCTTGAAATTTAGCAGGTACGTCTGTTGTGACCCGAGGATGGTTTTGGGCTAATCTCTAAAAAAAATAAAACCGTTAAAAAACTGTTATAACGGTTTCAAAGACATCTTTTTCCTCTGCTTTTCATCAAATGGCCGTTGTGACATTGCACAGGTACAGGGCTACTTCTCGAAAATTAGAACCGTTATTTGGCAGTTAAAATAACGTTATTTATAACAGTTAAAAACCGTTAAAAACACCAAACCCTATAAAAACTGTTTAAAACCCGATCTTCTGAGGTTGGCGGCCACGAGAGTTATCGGATCGCCGCCAAACTTGACATAAGCCTACAGGAACATCCTGCAGGTAACATAGGGTCATTAAATAGTCATTATGACCATTAAATTTGACCGTTAAAAACCGTTATTTCCAAAATTTAGGCTGTTCTCGATGAAATTCGGTATACATGTGCAGTTTTAAATGCCGAAAAATGATATACAAATTTTACGAACCGAAATTTAAAATTGACCGTTAAAAAACGTTATTTTATAAATTTAGAGTATTCTTGAAGAAATTCGATATACATGTGCAGTTTTGAACGCTAAACAATGATATACAATTTTCAAGATCCGAAACTTGACATTGACCGTTAAAAACCGTTATTTTCTGAATTTCTAAATTTTCACCATTCTTGATAACATTCCGTATGCACGTACAGTTTTAAGCGCTGAACAATGTTATGCAAATTTTACGAACCAAAACTTAACATTGACCGTTAAAAACCGTTATTTTCTAAATTGACACCGCTATTGATAAAATTCGGTATGCGTATGTCCAGTAACGGTAAGTAATTTTGCAACATGGATGGGAAGGGTAGGGGGATGAAAAGGGAGGAATGAGAGGGCCCAGAAAAATGATTGTACAGTGCAAAGCCTGATACACTATTTTTACATTAGACACAGACCCGTTGAAATAAACTACTTCTGCACAAAGTCTATTCCTACAAAATTAAGGGCAATCAGAAGAATGGGAATGGGAACAGTGAGTGCAGGCGGAAAATCGAGCGAGAAAAGCATCTCGACGTGCTAGGGAAGATCCAGAGGAAAGGGGCCAGAGGCAGGCGGAAAACAATAGAATGTATAAGAGAGAGAGAGAGAGAGAGAGAGAGAGAGAGAGAGAGAGAGAGAGAGAGAGAGAAAGAGAGAGAGAGAGAGAATGTGTATTTGTGGGGGGAGGGGTGGAAAGATGTTTGGGGGGGGGGGGATTGATTGTAAATTAAAACAATTAATACATGTTTGCCGTCACGTGAGTATCGCAAAGAATGTTCATATCCCGGTCAACGCCGGGTGCCCCTGCTAGTCTAATATATAAATGGCAAATTCTGTCTGTGTGTGTGTGTGTGTGTGTGTCTGTGTACGCTATAGACTCAAAAAACGGCTCAACCGATTGTCATGAAATTTGGCAGGTACGTCTGTTGTGACCCGAGGATGGTTTTGGGCTAATCTCTAAAAAAATAAAACCGTTAAAAACCGTTAAAAAGCTGTTATAACGGTTTCAAAGACATCCTTTTTCCTCTGCTTTTCTTCAAATAGCCGTTGTGACATTGCAGAGGTACAGGACTACTTCTCTAAAATTAGAACCGTTATTTGGCAGTTAAAAAACGTTATTTATAACAGTTAAAACCGTTAAAAACACCAAAACCTATAAAAGAAACTGTTTAAAACCCGATCTTCTTGAAATTTAGCAGGTACGTCTGTTATGACCCGAGGATGGTTTTGGGCTAATCTCTAAAAAAATAAAACCGTTGAAAACCGTTAAAAAACTGTTATAACGGTTTCAAAGACATCTTTTTCCTCTGCTTTTCATCAAATGGCCGTTGTGACATTGCACAAGTACGGGGCAACTTCTCGAAAATTAGAACCGTTATTTGGCAGTTAAAAAACGTTATTTATAACAGTTAAAAACCGTTAAAAACACCAAACCCTATGACAACTGTTTAAAACCCGATCTTCTGAGGTTGGCGGCCACGAGAGTCCTCGGTTCGCCACCAAACTTGACATAAGCCTACAGGAACATCCAGCGGGTAACACAGGGTCATTAGATAGTCATTATGACCATTAAATTTGACCGTTAAAAACCGTTATTTTCAAAATTTAGGCTGTTCTTGATGAAATTCGGAATACATGTGCAGTTTTAAATGCCAAAAAATGATATACAACTTTTACGAACCGAAATTTAAAATTGACCGTTAAAAAACGTTATTTTATACATTTAGAGTATTCTTTGAAGAAATTCGATATACATGTGCAGTTTTGAACGCTAAACAATGATATACAATTTTCAAGATCCGAAACTTAATATTGACCGTTAAAAACCGTTATTTTCTGAATTTCTAAATTTTCACCGTTCTTGATAACATTCCGTATGCACGTACAGTTTTAAGCGCTGAACAATGTTATGCAAATTTTACAAACCAAAACTTAACATTGACCGTTAAAAACCGTTATTTTCTAAATTGACACCGCTATTGATAAAATTCGGTATGCGTACGTCCAGTAACGGTAAGTAATTTTGCAACATGGATGGGACAGGGTAGGGGGATGAAAAGGGAGGAATGAGAGGGGCCAGAAAAATGATTGTACAGTGCAAAGCCTGATACACTATTTTTTCATTGGACACAGACCCGTTGAAATAAACTACTTCTGCACAAAGTCTATTCCTACAAAATTAAGGGCAATCAGAAGAATGGGAATGGGAACAGTGAGTGCAGGCGGAAAATCGAGCGGGAAAAGCATCTTGACGTGCTAGGGAAGATCCAGAGGAAAGGGGCCAGAGGCAGGCGGAAAACAATAGAATGTATAGGAGAGAGAGAGAGAGAGACAGACAGACAGACAGACAGACAGAATGTGTATTTGTGTGGGGGGAGGGGGTGGGAAGATGTTGGGGGGGGGGTTGATTGTAAATCAAAACAATTAATACATGTTTGCCGTCACTTGAGTATCGCAAACAATGTTCATATCCCGGGCAACGCCGGGTGCCCCTGCTAGTATATATATATATTTCTACATATACATACACACTCACACAAACACACACACACACACACGCACACATATATATATATATATATATATATATACATATACACACATATATACGAGCGCGCGCGCGCTCACACCCACACATACTCAAACGAAAAAGTCAGCGATAGACAACTAAAGTTGATTATGTCAAACAGATGATAACAAGGACATAGTACTTCGGTTTAATCTCTTCTTTCATAGGAACTTTCGTTACACGTTGCAGTTTGTAAATCGGCACGCTAGAAGACTCAAAGCAGTGGTTTATCATCAGAGATGTTTAATAATTTTTTTTGTAGCAGAAGATATCACTACTCACTTCGAATCAGAAGAAAACAAAAGCAAAAGTGTAAACCTTTCTTAATCTGGGTTTTTATATATGTTTTTTTTTATTTGGAGGGGATGCACAGTAAAAGTTAAGGAAAAATTATATTTTGAGTAAACTGGTGTGTGGATACCATTTTGTTTGGAACTCGTATTGCTTCATCTCTAAATCATGTGCATATTTTTCTATCTTGTATTTGATATGCAATTCTTTCAAAAAGACATGTATGTTTGGCTTTGTTTTGTTTATTCTGCATTTGTATACATGAAACTTTCCTAACAAAATAATAAGGTCAAATACTTCATCAGTTTTACTGTTGTCTTCTGTGCCGAAGAGGACACGTTCAAAGTTTAAATGAATACGTTTGCAGTTTCCATAGTTTTCTTTCATGACTTTCTCTAATTCCCGCCAAAAAAGACATGAATGTTGACAGGTAAATAAGTAGTGTTCTATTGTATCTTTCTCTTTTTGGCAGAAGTTACACAAACTACTGTCAGCAATGCCCATTTTGCTTAAGACATTATTTGTCACCAGAATTCTATAGCATATTCTGGTTTGAAACCATTTCAATTTAACTTCTTTTATTTTCCTTATTTTTTTCAACACTACTTCCCAATCAATCGGTGTATTATCGAATGTCTTTTCCCATCGCATGAAAGGCTTGATATTTAATATTTCATTTTTTTCTAGAAGCAATTCATAGTATACCTTTGATCCTCTTTGTACATTAACTATCGACTGTACGGCTTTACTCACTTTTTCGGTTACATTATCTTGAATACGGATATTTCTACTCCGCTGATATTTTTTTTATTGATTGTATACAACTTGTGTATTCTAAAAAGTTTGTTTTTGTTCCGACATTTTGGATAAATGATCTAAAAGGCAGGACATTGCCGTTTTCATCCAGTAAATCCTTCACTAGATATATATTATTTTGTGTCCATTTCTTGTAATAAAAAGTCTTGTTGGCAATCTTGAATTTTTCATTGTAGAATATGGGCTCTGATGCAAGTTCATACCCTTAATTTAATTCTACTTGATTGCAAAATTGACTATATGCGCCGAAAACATCTCTCCAGAAGTCGTTAGAACTAGTTTTACTAAAAAGTTGCGGTCCAATTTTATGAATTGATTCTAATTCTGGACATTGTGACAGCAACATTACCACCCATTTTGGTTTTTTGGTTAGTATTTTCCTTATCCACATTAGTTTCAATGCCTTTATATATTCTTCAATTTTTGGAATACCTATCCCTCCATTTTCAGTATTATGCACTGAATATTTGCGTTTGATTTTGTCCATTTTATTTTCCCATACAAACTCAAAACAACTTTTCTGAATTTTCTTGATCTGAATGTGTGGCGGATTTGGAAGAAGTATCCAAAGAAAGATAAGCTTTGAAAGGATTAAGGATTTTAGTACCGCTACTCTGCCCAAAGGTGTTATTGTTCTTTGTAGCCAAATTCTAAATATTTTTTTTTACTTCGAAGAGTTTGTCTCCCATGTTTATTTCAACCATGTTTGACAAATCATTAGAAAACCATAGCCCCAGTATTTTAAATGTATGTGGGTTCCATTTCATCTGCTTATGGTTTAAATAAGTTTCTTTCGAATTTTTCTTACTACCAAGCCATACGTTTAGAGTCTTTTCATAATTCAATTTAAGACCTGAGATGGCATCAAACTCATCAAGTGTATCAAACAATTTTACATATGAACGTCTGTCACCTTCTAAAGTACAGGTGGTGTCATCTGCAAACTGACTTATCTTGAATTCTGTATCTGCTATTTTGATACCTCTTATATATGTGATATGAGGGGAAAAAAGGAAAGAAAAAAAGGAAGGAATAAGAAAAAAAAATGTGTGAGAGGTCAAACAAGAAAGTAGGGGAGGCCAGCATAGAGAGAAGGCTCTTCCTTGAATGGATTGAGAAGGATAGATTGATAGATCGATAGATGGGTAGATAGCTTGAGTGATAGACAGACAGACAGACAGAGAGACAGACAGACAGACAGACAAACAGACAGAGAGATTTATGGAGAGATAGAGAGATGGTGAGTTGGGCTGGAGTGATAGGGAGGGAGTGGGGGAGGGAGGGAGGGGAGGTGTTGGCAGACAGCGGGGGAGGATGACGGTAAGAGGTAAGAGGGAGGGATAGAGTCCGAGAGAGAGAATGCTTTTATAATTTTATATGTTTGTATATGTCCCTATGTATATGTGTATGTGTGTGAGAGCGCGCGCGTATGCGCGTGCGCGCGCGCGTGTGTGTGCGTGTGCGTGTGCGGGTGTGTGGATGTGTGCGCAAAGGTATTGAGGGTGAGGGAATTTGATTGAGAGAGGGTGGGAGAGTCTGGGGACAGGCAGGTGATTGAGGGCTGGGAAGCTAAGAGATGAACAGGGAGGTTGGCATTGAGGTGAAGACGAGATTTTGGTGATAGAGTGGGAGGGGTGGGGTGGGGGTGGGTGTGGGGGTGAGCTTTTTTTCTTTTTTTTTTTTGGGGGGGGGTGAGGTGGGGGTGGGGGGGTGGGTGGTGGTGGTGGGGGATCTATAAAGAGGTGAAGAGAAAGATGATGTAGGCTTAGTTGATAAACTAAATCCGATTCTAATAACTTCAGTATCGTAGTATTTTTCATAATTCCACCTTCTGGTTACCCAAACCCTATTATGTTTGAAATCCAGTGATTGCCATGTTTAAGTCCCTCCCTTCCAAATTCAAAGAAAGCGAAAGATTTCTTCTTTACAACATAGAGCCTGATCTCGATGTAGGTCTCTCTGATAGACCGGGAATGTGGTGGGAAAAAACAAACCTCTTATATCAGTATCTTCTCTTATTTTACAAGCTGGTAATTCTACACATAAAACAAACAAGTATGGAGAAATTGGGTCTCCCTGGCGACAGCCTCTTTGGATTTTAAAGCTTGTTGACATTTTACCATTTACAGTTACGTATGCCTTTATGTTCGTATAAAAGACTGAAATCCAGTTACGGACAAATTCACCGAACCCATATGCTTTTAATACCTCATTCATATACGGCCAATCTACTGTATCGAATGCTTTTTCGAAGTCAATCGAAACGAGTAACCAAGGAAACTGATTTTCTTCAAGATAGTGTATCATGTCATAAATTGTCCTAAGATTATCTCCAATATACCTTCCAGGTACAAATCCTGTTTGATCTTCATTAATAACTCTAGGCAAGACTGACTTGATTCTATTTGCAATGCACGATGATCCAATTTTATAAACAACATTAAGTAACGTTATTGGCCTCCAGTTTTTTTTTTAGATATTCCTTTGGTTTATCTTCTTTCGGTAAGCATATAATGATGCCTTCCTTTTGTGTGATTGATAATTCTCCTTTCAAATACCCTTCATTTAATGAGCGTACGACGAAACAGCGCAACTGTTTCCAGAAGAATTTTAAAAAGTTAACTGTTATTCCATCTGTTCCTGGACTTTTGTCGTTCTGCATATTTTTCAAAGCCCTTGATGCTTCCTCTACAGTTATGTAACCTTATAGATTTTCACCTTCTGCTTGCGTTAGTTTTGTGACTTTTGTAACGTAATTACTAATATCTAATTCTGTCTTTTCTCTTTGTTTGTATAGTTCTTCATAGAATTATTTAGTTTCTTTCAACAAGTCATTAGTTTCTGACAGTACATCACCTTGCTTTGTGATTAGTTTTGTCATTTGTTTGCTAACAAAATGTCCTCCCAGCCCTCAGCATGGTCAGTCCTGGACAGGCGGCACTCAACCCACTGACCTCCCAGCCCTCAGCATGGTCAGTCCTGGACAGGCGGCACTCAACCCACTGACCTCCCTGCTCACAGCATGGTCAGTCCTGGACAGGCGGCACTCAACCCACTGACCTCCCTGCTCACAGCATGGTCAGTCCTGGACAGGCGGCACTCAACCCACTGACCTCCCAGCTCACAGCATGGTCAATCCTGGACAGGCGGCACTCAACCCACTGACCTCCCAGCCCTCAGCATGGTCAATCCTGGACAGGCGCACTCAACCCACTGACCTCCCAGCTCACAGCATGGTCAATCCTGGACAGGCGGCACTCAACCCACTGACCTCCCAGCCCTCAGCATGGTCAGTCCTGGACAGGCGGCACTCAACTCACTGACCGCTCTGCTCCCAGCCCTCAGCATGGTCAGTCCTGGACAGGCGGCACTCAACCCACTGACCGCTCTGCTCCCAGCCCTCAGCATGGTCAGTCCTGGACAGGCGGCACTCAACCCACTGACCTCCCAGCCCTCAGCATGGTCAGTCCTGGACAGGCGGCACTCAACCCACTGACCTCCCAGCCCTCAGCATGGTCAGACCTGGACAGGCGGCACTCAACCCACTGACCTCCCATCCCACAGCTCTAGACACTAACCGCTGCACCACCGGGGCCTAGCACCTGCTGGCTACTTGGTTTTGATGAGGATGGGAGGAAGGGAAGGAGGGAGGGAGGGAGGGACGGAAAGGTAAGGGATATACATGTAAAGATGTGAATTCCTGTAGGGAGGGAGGGGAAGGTCGGGGATATACATGTAAAGATGTGAATTCTGGTAGGGCGGGAGGGAAAGGTCAGGGATATACATGTAAAAATGTGAATGCTGGTAGGGAGGGAAGGTTGGGGATATACATGTAAAGATGTGAATTCTGGTAGGGAGGGAGGGGAAGGTCGGGGATATACATGTAAAGATGTGAATTCTGGTAGGGCGGGAGAGAAAGGTCGGGGATACACATGTAAAGATGTGAATCCTTGAAGGGAGGGAGGGAAAGGTCGGGGATATAAATGGGTAGATGTGAATTCTGGTATGGAGGGAGGGAAAGGTCGGGGATATACATGTAAAGATGTGAATTCTGGTAGGGAGGAAGTTAAAGGTCAGGGATATACATGCAAAGATGTGAATTCTTGTAGGGAGGGAGGGAAAGGTCGGGGATAGACATGTAAAGATGTGAATTCTGGTAGGTCGCGGAAAGGGGTGTGACTGTGTCGGGAGGCAGGAAGACCGGTGAGGGGAAGGGTGGGTGGGTGGGTGGTTGGAGAGACTGAATGAGTTGTTTGACAACATTAGTGAAAACATTAGTGTGTCTGTTCTGTGTTCATCGCTTGTGTTGGCTGTGCAGGTGTTTGACAATATTAGTGACAACATTAATATGTCTGTTCTGTGTTCATCCATTGTGTTGGCTGTGCAGGTGTTTGACAACATTAGTGACAACATTAATGTGTCTGTTCTGTGTTCATCCCTTGTGTTGGCTGTGCAGGTGTTTGACAACATTAGTGAAAACATTAATGTGTCTGTTCTGTGTTCATCGCTTGTGTTGGCTGTGCAGGTGTTTGACAACATTAGTGACAACATTAATGTGTCTGTTCTGTGTTCATCCCTTGTGTTGGCTGTGCAGGTGTTTGACAACATTAGTGACAACATTAATGTGTCTGTTCTGTGTTCATCGCTTGTGTTGGCTGTGCAGGTGTTTGACAACATTAGTGACAACATTAATGTGTCTGTTCTGTGTTCGTCCCTTGTGTTGGCTGTGCAGGTGTCACAGGATGGATGTAGACATCAGACAATTAAGGGGGCTCAATGAGAGCACTATGTGCATGCGATAACACTTGTGTGTGTGTGTGTGTGTGTGTGTGTGTGTGTGTGTGTGTGTGTGTGTGTGCGTGCGTGCGCGTGCGTGCGTGCGTGCGTGCGTGCGTGCGTGTGTGTGTGTGTGTGTGTGTGTGTGTGTGTGTGTGTCTGTGTGTGTCTGTGTGTGTGTCTGTGTCTGTGTGATCATGTTGCTTAAGTTTCAGGTGAATTGGTTGAAAGCAGTTGAAGTTCTTCAGAGTTAACAACACAACTTGGAAGAACAGGGGGAGGCGGAGGAGGGCTTGGAGAGGAGAGAAAGCGGAGGGGGTGGGGGAGACTGGGGGAAATGGGGGGGGGGGGGGGGGGGGAGAGACAGGGGAGGGGAGGGGAGAGGGAGTGGGAGGTGTGAGTGTATGTATGTGTGTATTGTTCACAGGCGCAACAATGTTGGGGGCATATGCTAACATTGTTGTTTTTCTTCTGTGCAGGTGCCGCGAGACTATTAAAGACAACCTTGGACCATTTGGAGGGCCAGAGATGAGGTGTGTGTGTGTGTGTGTGTGTGTGTGTGTGTGTGTGTGTGTGTGTGTGTGTGTGTGTGTGTGTGTGTGTGAGAGAGAGAGAGAGAGAGAGAGAGAGAGAGAGAGAGAGAGAGAGAGAGTTTCTGTTTGCTGAATTCAGAGTGAACACATTCTATTAATATAGAGATCTTTTTAATCCACTAAGGAAACCACACTGAAGAGCTTGGTCAGTGTTGAACAGTTTTTTTTTTTTTTTTTTTTTTAATATTCATAAACAGGAATTCGGATGACTGATGAGAATAAGTATACAATTGATTTTTTTTTACTGCATGATAATTCAGTGTCAAAATCACACCAGCATTTGCTTATTTGTTGCAGGGGAAAAATGTGTGTGTGTGTGTGTGTGCGTGCGTGCGTGCGTGCGTGCGTGCGTGCGTGCGTGTGTGTATGTGTGTGTGTGTGTGTGTGTGTGTGTGTGTGTGTGTGTGTGTGTGTGTGTGTGCTGGTTGCTGAATTTAGAGTGAAATTGATAAAGAAGTCTCTTTAACGGTGGAAACCACACTGGTGGCAGTTGAACAGTTTTGTTGAAAGTGTAGACGGGAATAAAATTGACTGATACTTACATGGATGTGTATACAGCTTTACCTACTGCATGATTATTCTTTTTTTTTTCGTTTTTTGGCTGTCCCGTCTTCTGTGCCACCTCAGTGGCATTGCACCCACACCGCTCATTCTGAGCCCCTGTCCAGAGCCTAGCCCGTACGTGCTTGCGTGCGGTGTGGTGGTGGTGGTGGTGGTGGTGGTGTGTGTGTGTGCGTGCGTGCGTGCGTGCGTGCGTGCATGCGTGCGTGCGTGCGTGCGCGCGCGCGCCCGTGCGTGCGTGTGTGTGTGTTTTGTGTGTGTGTGTGTGTGTTAGCAAAGGACACCTTTTTTTCCCCTTTTTGCCGTTGATCTGTGCCCATTCAGTGGAAGTACTTCCACACAGGATAACCCCCATATATCGCTACCCTACCTTTCACACAGGCACACACAGACACATAGACACATACAGACAGACAGACAGACAAACACACACATACACACACACACACACACACACACATACACACACACACACACACACACACACACACACACACACACCATACGCACACACACACACACACACACACACACACACACACACACACACACACACACACACACATCCACACACACATCCACACACACACACACACACACACACACACCACACACACACACACACACACACACACACACACACACACACACGCACACATGCGCGCGCGCACACACACATACACACGCACACACACATACACAGACACCACACGCGCGCGCACACACACTCACACACACACACACACACACACACACACACACACACACACACACACACACACACACACACACACACACGCACGCACGCACGCACGCACGCACGCAAGCATGTCAGGCGACTATCTTCTGAAACGTTACTATTACTACTATCTTCTGAAAACACTACTATAATTTTCATAAGATAGTAGTAATACTACTAACTTATGAAAATTATAGTAGTGATTTCAGAAGGTAGTAGTAATAGTAACGTTTCAGAAGTTAGTAGCTTCGCGTTGCGACTATCTAGTGAAATGATCCCTGTGTGAAATTATGTCCTCTTTCTTAGTATTATTACTATCCAGGGTCACTGATCGATGGTCATTTGGCCTATTAGTGTAGAACGAGTGTATGTGAACAATTTATGACGTTTCTGACCAGTGGTCAATATCATTGACCAGTGGTCATTTTGGCCCAAATGCACTGTTTGACAGCTAGTGAGTGTAGAACGAGTTCAGGTGAACAATTTATGACGTTGCTGACCAATGGTCAGTGTCCTTGACCAGTGGCAAACTTTTCCTTATTTCACTGTCTGACAGCCAGTTAGTGAAGAACGAGTTCATGTGAACAATTTATGACGTTGCTGACCAGTGGTCAGTGTCCTTGACCAATGGTCAGTTTGGCCTAATTTCACAGTTTGGCTGCTAATTAGTGTAGAACGACTTCATGTGAACATAATTGGACGTTGCTGACCAGTGGTCAGTGTCATTGACCAGTGGTCATTACCCAATGTCACTGTTTGACTGTTATTTAGTGTACGAGTTCATGTTAACAATTTACGATGTGGTTGACCAGTGGTCAGTGTCACTGACAAGTGATCATTTTGGCCCAATTTGACTGTTTGACTGCTAATTAGAGTAATACAAGTGATTCGAGAGAGAGGCTTCGAAGTCGACAGCCGCTTTTTTCTTCGTGTGCTACCGTTCAGCTTTTTTTCTGAGCTGCTTCTATTGGATGTGTTTCTGTGGGATAGTTTTAGGTGGTAAAGGTTTGTTGAATTTCTGTGTGCCTTGGCTGGACGGATTTTCGCTATATTTGTGGTATTTTTATTTATTTTCTTTTTCAACATTGAATCTTGTATTTTCAAAATGGCGGACTCTCATGTTGAACCCGTGTTCTTGTTGAAGAGAGACTTACCACTCTCTTTTGAAAATGAACACGAGCGATCTTTTCAAGCGCTCGACATTTGTGGTAGAGAAAGTATGGTGGGTGCTCAAGAAATTTTGGGACTGTGGAGACTTTACCCATCGACGAGGGCTGCACACAGCAAGTTGCTAATTGAGGGTTTGTCACTTGGTGCTGTTGTGCTTCGTTTGTATGACAAAAATCCTTTCGTACTCAGAGGACAGGACGACACTGGACATTCCGCTACAAAGGTGTGGATTTCTAATATCCCTCTCTCTTGCGACGGGGCGGACATCGAGTCAGCTCTTGTCAGGCTGGGAGCTGTCTTACGCTCTCCCTTGATTCTGGAGAAAATGAGGAATAGAGACGGAAAATTGACGCGATTCTACACTGGAAGGCGATTTATTTTCATAGATATCCCAGACAAACCACTTGATAGATCTGTGAAGGTTGCAGGATTTATGGCTACCCTGTATCACAAGGAACAGCCCAAAAGAGATACTCGGGTAACAAAGTGTAATCGTTGCCTGAAACTGGGTCACTGGGCCAGGGAGTGTCCGGAAACTGTGGCTGCCTGCAGAGCCTGTCATCTACCCGGTCATCGGCAAGGGGATCCCGTCTGTGAGATTCAGAAAGCGAGTGAGGAACCGACAGTGATGTCCGTTTGGGACCCTCTGCCACTGGTTACAAGGTTTGGACACACATCTGACACTGACTCACCCCTTTCTGACAATGATACTGACTGTGATGCGACTGACAACGAGAAAGGGACAGGTCAGAAGAAGAGTGAGAAAGAAGGAAAGACTGATGTGGTGGAGGACTGTCAGTCAGACTTTAATTCTGGCCGTCATGGGGAACAGGGAAAAAAGAAGAGGAGTGGTAGACCATCCAAGAGGGAAAAGACGTGGATAAGGGAAAAGATCCGGTTTTGACACGTCAGTTTAAACTGGATTTTGCAACACGTTCTCGATCGCAAACTCCGAAACGACCACGTTCAACAGAGAGGGATTCCCCCAGTCATTCTGACAAACGTGAAAAAACTGCCAAGCTTTCCACTGCTCGTTCAGTCACAGACAGACAGTGACAAGGGATGGGCATGGGTGATGAATTGTTTGAACGGTTTTCGGCGCATCTCGTGGACTTTCCTTTGATTACCTCCCTAAAATGGCTTTATCTTCTCTTCATGTTTTTTCTTTGAATGTGAGAGGGATAAGGTCTAAAACAAAAGAATATGTTTATAAGTTTTTTGAAAAATAGTGGATATGACGTAATCTGTTTACAGGAAAGATATATCACTGAAAATGTGAATGAAAAATGGCAAAAAGAATGGGGTAGGAAGCTGACTTTTACTGACAAAAGTACACACAGTGGTGGGTTGGTTATATTCATTTAAAAAAAGGCTTGCCTGTGGAGACTGAGCTTGTGTATGCATCTGAAAGAATTTTGGCCTTGAAAGTGATTTCAGGGGACAAGCAGTTGATTGTGGTTAATGTTTATGTCCCTAATATTTTACGAGAAAAACATGTATTTTTTTTATAAACTAGAGGATGTTATTAAAAATGTCAATGTCAGTAATATTGACGTGTGTGGTGATTTTAACGCTGTCTTAGATAATGAGTATGATGTAATAAGTGGTGAGTATCACGATCAGCATATTGTACAGAGATTCAATAGGATGCTTAGTGAATGTGATTTACAGGACGCATGGAGATTATTTCATAATGAAGAGAAGGAATTTAGCTGGTCAAGAAGAAACCCATTTACTGCTAGAAGAATAGATTACATGTTGACCAACTCATCCATCTTTGAAAAAGTAGTGCAAAGTACGATTCAGAGTGTGTCTTTTCTCCGATCACAGAGGATGCTTCATGTCTGTTATGTTTGTAGATACAGAACATGGTCAAGGGTACTGGAAATTTAATAGCTCATTACTTTCTGATATAAATTATGTTAATTATTTGAACAACGTTTTAGACGATTTTGAAAAGGACCCTGAAGAAGACGATCAGGTAACTTGGGAAATATTAAAAGTTAAAATCAAAGAATGTACCATCAAGTTTTCAAAAGAGAAAGCATTGTCAACTAGAAATAAAACAGCACACCTTCACGCTGATTTGAACACATTAGATACTGCTCTCAGCATTGACCCAGACTGCAGTGAAACACGGCGGAAAAGAGAGCACGTGAAACTTCAGTTAGAATTAGAAGAAAGAAACCAACCCCGTGCGGCACAGGTACGTGCCCGTGCACAGTGGATAGAGCAGGGCGAAAAGAACACTACATTTTTTCTTGGTTTAGAGAAAGCTCGTGCTAACTCGAAAATTATGGAAAGTGTAAAAAATGCAGATGGGGTTGAGGTTACGGAACAGAAAAACATTCTAGCTGCACCGTGGGATTATTTTAAGAATTTATATAAGAAAAACATAAATAGTGATAATATGTTACAAAGAACGCAAGCGTTCTTGCGTGGTGTGGTTGTACCTTCTTTATGTAATAACGATAGAGAATATCGTGGTAGTAATCTTTTAGAGCCAGAAATTAGAAGCGCTCTGAAAGAAGTGAAACATGGTTCTAGTCCTGGCAGTGATGGACTAACAGCCGAGTTCTACAAAGTGTTCTGGAGTCGTATTAGTAAGTATGTAATGGCGTTTTTTAACGTTGCATTTGAAACAGGTAGCATGTCCTCTTCTCAGCGTAAGGCCGTTATAACACTTATACATAAAGGAAAAAGTTTATCAAGGAATGATCTAAATAACTGGCGACAAATACCTTTAACTAATGTGGACTATAAACTCCTAGCTAAAAGTCTGGCACGGCGATTAGGTAGTGTCACAGATAATCTGATATGCAATGATCAAGTTGGATATGTAAAAGGAAGACGAGTATCTACATTGCTTCGTTTGGTTGATGATGTCACAGATCAGCTGCCTCAAGACAATAGACCAGGCTTACTTATTAACTATCGATTATTTTCATGCTTTTGATTGTATTTCCAAAGAATTCATGTTAAATTCTTTTGAATTGTATGGTTTCGTGGAGCGCATCATGAATTGGGTATCAGTATTGACAACCAACTCTGTAAGCAGTATGAACTACTGTGGATGGATTTCCGAGCCTTTTAATGCGGAATCTGGAATCAGGCAAGGTTGCCCATTTTCTCCATTAGCCTTTGTTCTAGCCCTTGAACTGTTGGCAATCAAACTACGGCAATCTTCTGAGATTAAGGGCATTAAGTTTAAGTGTAGAGGTAAAGCTGACGATATTTGTACATTATTAATAGCTTTGTACACTGATGACATCACATTGTTTTTAGCTGACGAAGACGATATGCGATTAGCCCTTGAAATATTTGACAGGTTTTCCTTTATATCAGGTCTGACAATAAACAGAAATAAATCTGAAGCAATGTGGCTGGGAAGTAAAATAAACAGTGGACACAACCTTCAGGGTTTTACATTTAAAAATAAAATAAAAATTTTGGGTGTGTATTTCAGCAATAGTACTTGTGCATCTAACTAAAAGAGAACTGCGCGGGTAGAACTGACAACTGTAGACGTCTGATTGCAATGTGGGAAAAAAGCAAATTGAGTATTATGGGAAAGGTGAGTATTGTAGAAACTTTCTTGATCGCACAGTGGGTCTACATTATGCAAGTAATAGTGGTACCAGATCACGTAATTGATGAAGTGAATAGATTACTATATAGATTTTTGTGGTGGAAAAAAAGACTGCAACAAAAAAGCGTTTGGAAAAGTTAACAGAATTGTACTGTGTACCCAAACAGAAAGGGAGGGATTAAACTGATAGATTTAAAAGAATTTCAAACTGCATGTTTGCTACAATGGGCTGTCAAACTAAGCTGAAACAACGACACAGATAACGCCACAAATAAAACTAAATGGTGGCTAGTAGCCAGAAACATATTTTCTGCATTTGGAGAAAAGTGTGATTGTTTTTATGCAACAGTAAAAAGTACACACTTTAAGGGATTTCAACTTATCAAATCACATTTTTGGAACTCGATTTTACGTGCTTGGTTGATTAACAACAACCATTTAGAATTGCCTGTGTCTCATGTGGTTTGGAACAATAGTGCGATAAAGCATCAAGGAAACGTCTTGTTTTTTAAACACTGGATTCATGAAAACATACTAAGCATAGGCGATATGTTGACAAACAACTATGCGCTGAAATCTTTTGATGAAATAATCGATATAGTGGGAAATTCATCCTGTCGTATCTTAGAATATAATGTTGTTTGCAATGCTATAAACAGTTTTATACGTGTTCAGCATTATTTGGATCTACAGTTATCTGATAATAGTACTCACCTCAGCTCTCTTGTGTTTTGTGGCAAAACGTGTATCAACCGTTAGAGAGTTTCGAAAACAACTAGCAGATAAATAGGTATAGTCAGCCTCGTGCGGTAGGTTTTTGAAAGAGAGTATTTGACTTTGACATCACACCACAGATATGGAATTTTGTTATATGTGCAACAAAAGAAACAAGGCTTCGTCTTTTACACTGGAAAATTTTGCATAATATTTATCCGACTAACATCATGCTGTATAAGAGGAAAGTCATAGATGACAACAAATGTTCATATTGCAGAGATATTGTTGACGTGATAGGTCATTTTTTCTTTGAGTGCCCTTCTGTCTTAGCATATTGGAGAAGGTTGAGAATTATATTCTTATTAATCTTGACGTTCATGTGAAGTTCGACGTCTTAAAAAATGATAGTTGGTATTACTGACCGGAACATTAGAAAAACAGCACTTAATCAACTTAATCACATAATATTAACTGGAAAAATGTGTGTGAGCATTTAAAAAAACAACAACAACGTATGCTTCGATGTCCATTTGTACAATATTCGAAGCACATATGTCACTACGTAATAGATTTATATTCAAATGACATCAGTCAATTCAAAATAGTTTAATCAGTTGTGTGGAGATTCATTCTGAGCCTCACCCCCTCCCACACTCTGCGAGCGCACAAGCACGTACTCTAGCTCATTTACACATCCCCGCGCACGAACTCACACATTGATGCATTTGTTGTCTTGCTTTTGGTCTTTCCTCATGACTTCCTTGTAGACCCCACTTTTTTTTCTCTCTCTCTATACAGGGATGTCTTTTTAGGGGAAGAGGCTACTGGTGAGACTACTTAGAATTCACTTTTCCCCCGTTCCGCCCCTCCCCCACCTCCCTTCCCCAATCTTCCCTATTCTGTTCTTCCTTTCTCGGTGTGTGCACTCCCTGCAGCGCCCTTGCCTTTTGTTTTTTCGCCTTTCGGTTCAAGGACGACTCTGTGGGGATGCACGGATCATCTTCTGGAAGTGTGTGTGTGTGTGTGGGGGGGGGGGGGGGGGGGGGGGATAGGTGAAATCTAACCTCATTGGTATCGACTGCCCCCCCCAAAAAAACACACAAAGTTTACCGCAGAAATTAGCAGTCAAACAGTGAAATGAGGCAAAAATTACCACTGGGCAATGACACTGACCACTAGTCAGCAACATCATGAATTGTTCACATGGACTCATTCCACACTAATTAGCTGTAAAACAGTAAAGTTTTGCCAAAATGACCACTGGACAATAACACTGACCACTGGTCAGCAGCGTCATGAATTGTTCACATGAACTCGCTCTACACTAACTAGCAGTGAAACAGTGAACAGTGGGGCAGTCAAGGTAGTAAATATCAATGAATCGTGCACTTCATCGTTGAAGCATGCCATTTGGTATGTGGGTACCTAGACCCTTTCTGATTGATATTAGAGAGGGAAACACAATGGGCGTGACCTCTGGAGGGCGTGGTCATTCCTTTAATTAGGTCAGTGTGTCATGTTCTTTCATTTTCGGCTTTTGCACAAAACAATGTATTCTTGCAACAAAAAACTGCTTCAGAATAACCCTGAGTATGTATTCGATGAGACATATGAAGACAAGTCTATATTGAAGCTAATTTGTAAGGCTCTAATAAAGTAGGTCATTTAAAAGTAGGTAACTCCTTAAAATCTTATTATTTCCATTTTTACAGGGTTTTTTTTTTGCTCCATGTAGTTTGCAAAGTTTTTAACTAACAGTGATTACCTTTATAGCAGAAAAATGATGTAAACTTATTTTTGAAAATGAAAACAAGCATTTTGTCATTTAAAAAACAAGTAGGTCAAGTATTTTTGACTACTAAATGGCTTATCTGTACATGTTTTGGTATTAGATTTGACCAATCCAGCTGCTTCTAGAAGGGAAAGATGGGGTTTCAAGTACTTGATTGTCTCTATACTTATTGCCTAAGTTGACAGACTGTTGAGTTGCCTTTTTATATGCAAGATTTGACCTATTTAGGACACATTCGCTATATATATATATATTCCGATGAACATTAAAGGGAAACAGTTTGTGAATGTCAGTGCCAAGCAAATGACATAAATCAGATTCAGACACACACACATTTTTCTTCTAAAGAAAAAAGTTTGCTTTGCCTCACGTCACATTCAAATCAGCTCACTTGTCCTGTTAGCAGTCTCCACCACATGCGCAGATGGCGGTACATTGCAGGTTGGCCTTCGCACATTTGCAACGTCTTTTGCAGCCTTGCTTGCATCCACAGTGAACCAGTTCACGACATGAATCCTGTGCCTGCTGAAGAGTTGTCCACACGGGCTGCCACATTTGCCCCTCTTTTTTCCGACCCCAGTCTGCAGGAGATGGGAGCACAGGTTGTTTTGCTAGACACTGACCCCAGACGTGTCCAGCTTGGTAGATAGCACGGAGAAGATGTCTAAGAGCTGCTGAAGTTGGAGGAATGTTCTCAAGGAGCCTTCCTTGCTGAGCAAACAGTTTCTTCCTAGCCTGGTCAACTTTATGGAATGCACTCGTACGTTCGTACATGAGTACAACAAACCTTTCGAAGGTTTCCAACAAAGCATCTGTCAGTGAACATGGTCTGTCCATGATGGCCAGGAAGGAGTCTGTCAATTCAGGAAAGATAGTCCATGTATTCCACGCTGTTGTCTTGCCCCTGCTGCTGAAAAAAGGCACTGTGTCACATCCAGTAAAGGCATGAAATGCTGGAAGGGCCTTCGATTTTCTTGGTCCAAGCTGTCTGGCTATTTGATGAGAAGTATGTAGACGAAGTAGGAATGTTATGCCAAAGACAGGGGCTGTTTGGGGGTTATCTTGGAAGTTTTCAATATAAGCCAGAACCTTAGCAAGTGCAATAGCATGCGCTGTTGATCTATGTGTTGTTTCTTCTGATTCTTGAGCCTGGTTTGCTGGCACACGTCTGTAGAAGGCAGACAGGCATTTGATGTGATAATGAAAATCCATTGCCACCATGTCTTTGACAGCAAGTTTTTTGAGTAGCTCTTGATCGTTCAGTTGCTGAGCATGTGCACGAACTTTATCATCCAGGGGCAAAGTAAGAGCTCGATGAAGTCCTGCTGCACCAGAGATCCATTGCAGAAAAAGCATGTTGGTCCTGTGCCCATCTCATCTGTCTCACAGCTAGATTCATCTGCAAGTTTCCGTGTTTTCAGAGGACTGGGTTTATCACTTGCTAGCTGTCTTTTCCTGTTTTAAACAGTGTTGCTTATTTTTGCACGACCGGATTTGTGCCAAGAAGCTTTGTGCTTCCTCAAGGTCTCCTCGAAACCAGTTCCTTCATCCAGTTTAGACAATGGGATAGAAAGTGGGGACTCACCTAACTCCTGAAAAGCTGTCAAATTGTAAGCAACGTAGGTATACCCTGCTCCATCTCCTTTCGCTTCCTTTGCTGGGCATATTAAAGGTGCTTTGCTTGATGGGTTCTGGCACAGAGCGCACAGATTCCAGTCAACTGTCAAGTCATCAACTTCTTCAGAGGGAAATGTTACACTGGGGTCGTCTATCCTCTTATAGTCACGAGACATCCCCACTTTCTGACTGCCTACAGATTCGGAACTGCACCGTAGACAAAAAAGCAAAACCTGAGTTTTGACGTCAATGGATGACCATACAATTTGCACTGGCTCAGTTTTGATTCCGCTATGACAACCAACTTATCAAGTTCAAAGAATTGATTTTTATGTTTTGTTTTATTATTTTAGCATTTATTATCAATACAATTAAAATTCATGTTGATGCGAGCTTATAATTGATATTGTTCTTGTAAATAAGAACTGTGGCATTTGTGGTCAGACAGACACTGGCAGTAATGTTAAAAAATACGAGAATCGCTTTGGAATTCTGGCTGAATGCAGTCTTTATCTTTAGAAGAACAACTTGAATATTTCTAATATTTAAAAACCGATTTTTAATCATTAAAACTGAAACTGGATATAAAACTGGATAAAAATAATGTATATAAACGTCCCTGCTGTGAAAAGGTTGTTTAGTCACAGTCAAATAGTTGCATTATGCAGAAAGCCGCTTCAAATGCGCTGAAACTTGATTTTACAAAAAGACGTCAAAATCAGTACACCAAGAATGAAACACAAGCCATCAGGGGAAGGGGGGGGGGGGGGGGAACCTCTAGCACAGCCGTTCGCACGCGTGATGGCCACGACTGGTGATACATTTTTTTTTGCACCCTCATAGGAATATTTGCAACCACATCAGTCTTATATGTATTTTCCCCTGATTACAAGTAATGTACATAGACATTTCTGTTCTCAATTTTATTTGATATTAACATGTCTCAACCGTTCTTTAACGGAAGAAACTTAATAGAACACCACGTGACACGTGTTGCTTTTCACGTGGGTAACTCCGCTGACTATACACCGCTGGCAGCGATGACAGATCTGGCGCAGGCGCGAGTCTGCTCCCCGACCTTCGGCTGCGGGATCCTTTGGGCTGGTGCTATGGTGTTCTAATTGTCTCAAAACATCAGTTATTGAAAACTTTCATCGATCACTGCTCCTAACACAGGGGGCTGTGATCGTGGTTCCCTCTCCAGACATAATCAGCATGGTTCATAATATCATTGTGCAAGAGGAAATATTTCTACTAAAAAACGCAAGATCATAAATCTTAACTCCTCCACTTTTATACTAAGAAAGAGGACATAATTTCACACAGGAATCATTTCACTAGGTAGTCGCAACGCGAAGCTACTAACTTCTGAATCATTACTATTACTACTATCTTCTGAAATCACTACTATAATTTTCATAAGTTAGTAGTATTACTACTATCTTATGAAAATTATAGTAGTGTTTTCAGAAGATAGTAGTACTAGTAACGTTTCAGAAGATAGTCGTCTGACACACGCACGCACACACACACACACCTGCCGCTCTCACAGACTGTTGGGTGTTGTTGGGTTGCTAACGAGCATTACACGTGCGCACACTGGCTTAGTCTTGCGCACTTTACTTCGCTTCAAGTACAGCATAGACCTACAGCCTGGGCAACGGTGGGCCACGACTGTGGTGTTACACTGGCTGATGCCATTCCATTTCTTCATTGTGGTGTTACACTGGCTGATGCCATTCCATTTCTTCATTGTGGTGTTACACTGGCTGATGCCATTCCATTTCTTGACTATGGTGTTACACTGGCTGATGCCATTCCATTTCTTCATTGTGGTGTTACACTGGCTGATGCCATTCCATTTCTTGACTATGGTGTTACACTGGCTGATGCCATTCCATTTCTTCATTGTGGTGTTACACTGGCTGATGCCATTCCATTTCTTCATTGTGGTGTTACACTGGCTGATGCCATTCCATTTCTTGACTATGGTGTTACACTGGCTGATATCATTCCATTTCTTCATTGTGGTATTACACTGGCTGATGCCATTCCATTTCTTTATTGTGGTGTTACACTGGCTGATGTCATTCCATTTCTTCATTGTGGTGTTACACTGGCTGATGTCATTCCATTTCTTTATTGTGGTGTTACACTGGCTGATGTCATTCCATTTCTTTATTGTGGTGTTACACTGGCTGATGTCATTCCATTTCTTTATTGTGGTGTTACACTGGCTGATGTCATTCCATTTCTTTATTGTGGTGTTACACTGGCTGATGTCATTCCATTTCTTTATTGTGGTGTTACACTGGCTGATGTCATTCCATTTCTTTATTGTGGTGTTACACTGGCTGATGCCATTCCATTTCTTTATTGTGGTGTTACCACTGGCTGATGCCATTCCATTTCTTTATTGTGGTGTTACACTGGCTGATGTCATTCCATTTCTTTATTGTGGTGTTACACTGGCTGATGCCATTCCATTTCTTTATTGTGGTGTTACACTGGCTGATGTCATTCCATTTCTTTATTGTGGTGTTACACTGGCTGATGCCATTCCATTTCTTTATTGTGGTGTTACACTGGCTGATGTCATTCCATTTCTTGACTGTGGTGTTACACTGGCTGATGCCATTCCATTTCGTGACTGTTATCACACTGGCTGATGTCATTCCATTTCTTTATTGTGGTTTTACACTGGCTGATGTCATTCCATTTCTTTATTGTGGTGTTACACTGGCTGATGTCATTCCGTTTCTTTATTGTGGTGTTACAATGGCTGATGCCATTCCATTTCTTGACTGTGGTGTTACCACTGGCTGATGCCATTCCATTTCTTGACCGTGGTGTTACACTGGCTGATGCCATTCCAATTCTTTATTGTGTTATTACACTGGCTGATGCCATTCCATTTCTTTATTGTGTTATTACACTGGCTGATGCCATTCCATTTCTTGACTATGGTGTTACACTGGCTGATGCCATTCCATTTCTTCATTGTGGTGTTACACTGGCTGATGCCATTCCATTTCTTTATTGTGGTGTTACACTGGCTGATGCCATTCCATTTCTTGACTGTGGTGTTACACTGGCTGATGCCATTCCATTTCTTGACTGTGGTGTTACCACTGGCTGATGCCATTCCATTTCTTGACTGTGGTGTTACACTGGCTGATGCCATTCCATTTCTTTATTGTGGTGTTACACTGGCTGATGCCATTCCATTTCTTTATTGTGTTATTACACTGGCTGATGCCATTCCATTTCTTTATTGTGGTGTTACACTGGCTGATGCCATTCCATTTCTTTATTGTGTTACTACACTGGCTGATTCCGTTCCATTTCGTGACTGTGTTACTATACTGGCTGATGCAATTCCGTCTCTTTATTGAGTTATTACACTGGCTGATGTCATTCCATTTCGTGACTGTTATTACACTGGCTGATGTCATTCCATTTCGTGACTGTTACTACACTGGCTGATGTCATCCCATTTCGTGACTATTATTACACTGGCTGATGTCATTCCATTTCGTGACTATTATTACACTGGCTGATGCCATTCCATTTCGTGACTGTTATCACACTGACTGATGCCATTCCATTTCGTGACTGTGGTGTTACACTGGCTGATGCCATTCCATTTCTTTATTGTGGTGTTACACTGGCTGATGCCATTCCATTTCTTTATTGTGGTGTTACACTGGCTGATGCCATCCCATTTTGTGACTATTATTACACTGGCTGATGTCATACCATTTCGTGACTATTATTACACTGGCTGATGTCATACCATTTCGTGACTATTATTACACTGGCTGATGTCATACCATTTCGTGACTATTATTACACTGGCTGATGCCATTCCATTTTGTGACTGTGGTGTTACACGGGCTGATGCCATTCCATTTTGTGACTGTGTTATTACACTGGCTGATGTCATTCCATTTCTTGACTGTGGTATTACACTGGCTGATACCATTCCATTTCGTGCCGGAGGCTGATGCCATTCCATTTTGTGACTGTGTTATTACACTGGCTGATGCCATTCCATTTCTTGACTGGTATTACACTGTCTGATGCCATTCCATTTCATAACTATTATTACACTGGCTGATGTCATCCCATTTCGTGACTATTATTACACTGGCTGATGTCATCCCATTTCCTGACTATCATTACACTGGCTGATGCCATTCCATTTTGTGACTGTGTAATTACACTGGCTGATGTCATTCCATTTCGTGACTGTGTAATTACGCTGGCTGATGCCATTCCATTTCGTGACTGTGGTATTACACTGTTTGATGCCATTCCATTTCATAACTATTATTACACTGGCTGATGCCATTCCATTTCGTGACTGTGTAATTACGCTGGCTGATGCCATTCCATTTCATGACTGGTATTACACTGTCTGATGCCATTCCATTTCATAACTATTATTACACTGGCTGATGCCATTCCATTTCGTGACGGAGGCTAATGTCATTTCATATCTTGACTGAGTTAGGCCGTTGATGAGCACTTTTCAAACATAGAATGTTCAAGATTGTGGCCTGTGTCACTTGCTGCAGGTAGTTTGGTTATTATTCAAGGACACAAACAACACAATTTAACTCAACTAAACATTCACACAAGCACACACACACACACACACACACACACACACACACACACACACACACACACACACACACACACAAAGACACACACGTATCCACTCAAACACACACACACACACACACACACACACACACGCACGCACGCACGCACGCACGCACGCACGCACGCACGCACGCACGCGCACGCACGCACGCACGCACGCACGCACGCCACACACACACACACACACACACACACACACACACACACACACACGAGAGTTAAAGATGAGTAAAAAGAGTAGGGTGTGTGGATGGGAGTGGAATCAACAATGTACTATGGTATAGTCTTCACTGGCGATGGGTGTGGTGTGGCGAAGTGTTGTGGTGTGTGTGTGTGTGTGTGTGTGTGTGTGTGTGTGTGTGTGTGTGTGTGTGTGTGTGTGTGTGTGTGTGCTCGCGCACACACGAGTAATCGTCTGTCCTGTATCAGGTTGCTTGTGATGTCTCTAAGGTATGGATTTTTTTCTGAATGCACTTCTCCAACATTGCGTTTGTTCGATTAAATCAAACCCCACAACTGCGTGGTTAAAGCCAATCCGAGAAAGGAATAGAAGAAAAAAAAAGTCAGCCAACCAATTGAAGTGATACTACTGTCTTCATGATCAGGATTCTGGGTCCAACTGGGTCTCTGTCAACTGTTGCCTATGTCTGCAGTGCCGTACACTCTTGATAGAAAGGCAGTTGTCCTCTTTACGCCTGCGTGGGAAATGCTCATGTTTTCATTGCTATCAAATTGTCAAAGAAACCAACTATTTTTTCCCCTCCCTGCATATCACTGGGTTATCTCCACTTATGTTCAGTACTCAGTGTGTGACAGGTGACACGGTTCCTCTCACACCAGCTGCACTACACACTACACGGCGGGAGAAGCCCAACACTGATGATTTACCTGTAAACAAGGACGGTCAG
>CM065745.1:319153-349153 GCA_033310375.1 Conus canariensis
ATAATCCATGACAGTGAGTGATGTCATCCAGTAGCAGGGAATTAGCCAAAGTTAACGCCACCGACTGAAATAGAATAATGATAGAATGGAATGAGAAAGTAAGCACGAGAAAAATTAAACTGATAGACATTCACATATATGTTAGGCGAACACGTAAATATTTTTTTCGCATGCTTTCAAATCTTTAATTCACAAATATACAAACAGAGCTTGGTACACGTACAGTATGTATACGCGCTAATATGTAAATCACTAATATGCCAACAGTTTTGGTAGACTTAAAATGTGTGTTTAGAATGCACAGAATTGTATACTTGGCATACCTATAGATATGCACACAGCAAACAACATACCTACAGATAAACACACAGCAAACAACATACCTACAGATAAACACACAGCAAACAACATACCTACAGATAAACACAGCAAACAACATACGTACAGATATACACACAGCAAACAACATACCTACAGATATGCACACAGCAAACAACATGGATTTGGCACAGACACAGAGATGTTGTGCGGATTGTATCCTTGGTGTCCACACAACTATCTGTATCTAAATTCTGAAGTGTTGAAGGTCAGTGCTAGGATGACCAGTGCTAACAGAAAGAGAACAGGTAGATCTGGATGTATGACTTCTTCATAATCTAATTGAAACGTAAAGAGAACAGGTAGATCTGGATGTATGACTTCTTCATAATCTAATTGAAACGTCATGTGTCTCTTTAATCCCTCTTGCATTCTAGTTTCACTTTCATTAAGGAGGCGTCACTGCGTGCAGACGAGTCCATATACGCTACACCACATCCGCTAAGTTTTGAGACAACACAGCGCAGGATTTAAAGCATTCTATTTAGAAAGAGACGGGGTTAGTTACCGCCAAGGACCGGAAAATGAAGCAAAATTTAGAACGCGAGGGGGTTCGTTACTGCCAAGTCCTTGGCTAACCACTCTCTTTCTAAATGTTGCTTCATTTTCCGCCCTCAGTCACTCCGTTTTAAAGCATTCTAGTTTGCCGAAGGGTCCACTATGTGACGTCGTGAACACCTTCCAGACTAGCTGATGCGCACAACCGACTGAACATGTAGACCAACAGGTCATACAGACTGACAGACGACACAGACTAACTGATGACACATATTAACAGACGACACAGACTAACAGATGACAGAGATTAACAGATGATACAGACACATATTCCACACAGACTGACGAATGACACAGACTAACAGATGACACAGACTAACAGATGACACATATCAACAGACGACACAGACTAACAGATGACACAGATTAACAGATGATACAGACAGATATTCCACACAGACTGACGAATGACACAAACTGATATACAAAGCAAACTGACTGATGACAGAGACTAACAGATGACACGTACTAACAGATGACATACACAGATATTCCAGACTGACGAATGACAGAGACTAACAGATGACACGTACTAACAGATGACATAGACAGATATTCCAGACTGGCGAATGACACAGACTAACAGATGATACAGACTGGTACACAGGCACGCTGACTGACGACGAAGACTAACAGATGACACAGACTGACAGATGACATAGACAGATATTCCAGACTGACGAATGACACAGACTAACAGATGACACTGATTGATATACAAGGCAGACTGACTGATGACGAAGACTAACAGATGACACGGACGGATGTAAAACATATCTGACAGATGACATAGAGTGACAGATGACACAGACCGACACAAAACGATACACGACATATACTGATATACAACAGACTGACAGATGACTCGAACAGACAAAAACAACACATCAACACATTCTGAAGAAAAAGAAAAAAAAAGTACTCAGCGCAGCTTCACAATCCATCAAAATGAAAGAAAACAATAAACAAATCAAAAACAATAAACAAATCAAAACAAAAGCAATGGAACAATTCACAGGCACTAGCACCTCTGACGTCGTTTCATCCCTGTCTAAGAGTTGGCGTCATTTTCACGAGAAGACCAGGATGTTGATCAAAACATACTCGTGTGTCGGAGATGTCACAACTAGATAGCAAGGCATCAGCCTCCTGCCTTTCCGACACAATGCCAAATATTGTAATTGCCCATGGCTCCATGCTATACACTGTCATCGCCCATGGCTCCATGCTAAATACTGTCATCGCCCAAGTCTTCATGCTAAACACTGTCATCGCCCATGGCTCCATGGTAAACATTGTCATTGCCTATGGCTCCATGCTAAACACTGTTATTGCCCATGGCTCCATGCTAAACACTGTCATCGCCCATGGCTCCATGCTAAGCACTGTCATTGCCTACGGCTCCATGCTAAACACTGTTATTGCCCATGGCTTCATGGTAAACATTGTCATTGCCTATGGCTCCATGCTAAACATTGTCATTGCCCATGGCTCCATGCTAAACACTGTCATTGCCTATGGCTCCATGCTAAACATTGTCATTGCCCATGGCTCCATGCTAAGCATTGTTATTGCCCATGGCTCCATGCTAAACATTGCCATTGCCCATGCCTCCATGCTAAGCACTGTCATTGGCCATGGCTCCATGCTAAACACTGTCATTGCCCATGGCTCCCTGCTAAACACAGTCAGTGCCTATGGCTCCATGCTAAGCACTGTCATTGCCTATGGCTCCATGCTAAGCATTGACATTGCCCATGGCTCCATGCTAAACATTGTCATTGCCTATGGCTCCATGCTAAACACTGTCATTGCCCGTGGCTCAATGCTAAGCACTGGTATTGCCCATGGCTTCATGCTAAGCATTGTCATTGCCTATAGCTCCATGCTAAGCATTGGCATTGCCCATGGCTCCATGCTAAACACTGCCATTGCCCATGGCTTAACGCTAAGCATTGTCATTGCCTATAGCTCCATGCTAAGCATTGGCATTGCCCATGGCTCCATGCTAAGCATTGTCATTGCCCATGGCTCCATGCTAAACATTGTCATTGCTCATGGTTCCATGCTAAACATTGTCATTGCCCATGGCTTCACGCTAAGCATTGTCATTGCCTATGGCTCCATGCTAAGCACTGGTATTGCCTATCGCTCCATGCTAATCACTGTCATTGCCCATGACTCCATGCCAAACACTGTCATTGCCCATGGCTCAATGCTAAGCATTGTCATTGCCCATGGCTCCATGCTAAGCATTGTCATTGCCCATGGCTCCATGCTAAGTATTGTCATTGCCCATGGCTCCATGCTAACATTGTCATTGCCTATGGCAAAATGCTAAACATTGTCATTGCCCATGGCTCCATACTAAACATTGTCATTGCCCATGGCTCCATGCTAAACATTGTCATTGACCATGGCTTCATGCTAAACATTGTCATTGCCTATGGCAAAATACTAAACATTGTCATTGCCCATGGCTCCATACTAAACATTGTCATTGCCTATCGCTCCATGCTAAACATTGTCATTGCCCATGGCTCCATGCTAAACATTGTGATTGCCCATGGCTCCATGCTAAGCATTGTTATTGCCCATGGCTCCTTGCTAAACATTGTAATTGCCCATGGCTCTATGCTAAGCATTGTCATTGCCCATGGCTCCATGCTAAACACTGTCATTGCCCATGGCTCCATGCTAACCATTGTCATTGCCCATGGCTCCATGCTAAACACTGTTATTGCCCATGGCTCCATGCTAAACACTGGTATTGCCCATGGCTTCACGCTAAGCATTGTCATTGCCTATGGCTTCATGCTAAACACTGTCATTGCCCATGACTCCATGCTAAGCATTGTCATTGCCTACGGCTCCATGCAAAACATTGTCATTGCCCATGGCTCCATGCAAAACATTGTCATTGCCCATGGCTCCATGCAAAACATTGTCATTGATCATGGCTCCATGCTAAACACTGTCATCGCCCATAGCTCAATGCTAAACACTGTCATTGCCTATTGCTCCATGCTAAGCACTGTTATTGCCTATGGCTCAATACTAAGTACTGTTATTGCCCATGGCTCCATGCTAAGCATTGTCATTGCCCATGGCTCCATGCTAAACATTGTCATTGCTCATGGTTCCATGCTAAACATTGTCATTGCCCATGGCTTCACGCTAAGCATTGTCATTGCCTATGGCTCCATGCTAAGCACTGGTATTGCCTATCGCTCCATGCTAATCACTGTCATTGCCCATGGCTCCATGCCAAACACTGTCATTGCCCATGGCTCCATGCTAAGCATTGTCATTGCCCATGGCTTCATGCTAAGCATTGTCATTGCCCATGGCTCCATGCTAAACATTGTCATTGCCTATGGCTCCATGCTAAACATTGTAATTGCCATGGCTCCATGCAAAACATTGTCATTGCCCATGGCTCCATGCTAAACATTAACATTGCCCATGGCTCCATGCTAAACATTGTCATTGCCTATGGCAAAATGCTAAACATTGTCATTGCCCATGGCTCCATACTAAACATTGTCATTGCCTATGGCTCCATGCTAAACATTGTCATTGCCCATGGCTTCATGCTAAACATTGTCATTGCCCATGGCTCCATGCTAAGCATTGTCGTTGCCCATGGCTCCGTGCTAAACATTGTTATTGCCTATGGCTCCATGCTAAACATTGTCATTGCCCATGGCTTCACGCTAAGCATTGTCATTGCCTATGGCTCCATACTAAACATTGTCATTGCCCATGGCTCCATGCTAAACATTGTCATTTCCCATGGCTCCATGCTAAACATTGTCATTGCCCATGGCTCCATGCTAAACATTGCAATTGCCCATGGCTCCATGCTAAACATTGTCATTGCCCATGGCTCCATGCTAAACATTGTCATTGCCCATGGCTCCATGCTAAACATTGTAATTGCCCATGGCTCCATGCTAAACATTGTCATTGCCTATGGCTCCATGCTAAACACTGTCATTGCCTATGGCTGCATGCTAAACATTGTCATTGCCGATGGCTCCATGTTAAATGGAGTTAATGCCAGCCGACTTGGATGATCGTACGGCTTTCAAGCGAAGGTAAGAAAAAATGTCAACTATTTCTGATGTTGATCGACTTTTAGATGAAGACTTCAACAGGACCGGTGCAGTGGTTCTGCATTGTAGAATAAATGACTTGAAACGAGATGATTCCACCAAATGTAGTGCTGACATGGGCGACTGCATCACTCGTTTATCAAAGAAACATCTAGGTCCTTCATTCAGTAGATGTCGTGCCGGGTGCCCAAAATGCAGGGAATACACTATGCTTTGTTGTGTGTACCAAGGTTGTTCCTCCCATGAAACCACAGCAAGCAATGCAAAACCCAACACTGCATGCACCTCAAACAACACATCAGTTGCCTCTCTTGGTAGGCTGAACGTGTCTAGTGTTAACACAGTTTCTGAAAAATGTATTCATGTTTTGCTGCAAACTGCCAAAGTTTCTGTACATGGCCAGGCAGGTATAGCTGAAGCCATTGTTATGTTTGATGATAATTCATGTGTTTCCAATCCACTTGTTGACAAGATTGGGCCTGAATGGGTTGGGTGTCATGATCTTGCATATGCAGCCTTTGGCAGTAATCAAACAAGCAGTGTAAATGTAAAAATGTATATGATGTGCGTCTGCAAGGGCTTGTTGGGAATGTTGTCGCTTTGAGGGCAACAGAAATCCCTACTATCTGTGTCCCTCTGTGCCGTCCATCAGTGCCCCAGAGCATGTTGTCTCCTTTGGGAAAGGACGTAGAATTTTGTGATGTCCCTGAGGGTAAAGAAGTGAAAGTAGACATTTTGATTGGGCTTGATGCCTACTGGAAGTTAATGACCAGTGAGATGCTGTTTTTGTCAGAGAGTTTGGTTGTTCAACGTTCAATGTTTGGTTGAGTGTTGTCTGGTCCAGTACCTGGAGATAAGTCTCTTTCCAGCCCTGTAAGTGTAAACATCTCTCATCAACTGTTTTGTCCACACATATCTGAATCTTCTTTGAAAACACACACACACACACACACACACACACACACACACACACACACACACACACACACACACACACACACACATGCATGCACACATCAGAAGTGGCGGTAGGGGAGACTAGCTGTGTTACTCAGTTTGTGGGTAGTCCGTAGGGGTGGTAGGTGGGGAAGTGTTGTAACAGGGGGAAGAACGGCTGGGAGTAGTGTGGATCAGTGGAGGTGAGAGGCATAGAGAAGGATCGGCGGGCGGGAGGATGGTGATGCGGGAAAAGGTGAATTGTGTCGTCAGCAAGCCCACAGTACTGGGCAAAGAACAGATGAATGGGTGCGACCAGGGGAAGGTGCAGAAGGGTGACGACCAGAGAGAGGTGCAGAAGGGTGACGACCAGGGAGAGGTGTAGAAGGGTGACGACCAGGGAGAGGTGTAGAAGGGTGACGACCAGGGAGAGGTGCAGAAAGGTGACGACCAGGGAGGTGTCAGAAAGGGTGACGACCAGAGGAGAGGTGCAGAAGGGTGACGACCAGGGAGAGGTGCAGAAGGGTGACGACCAGGGAGAGGTGCAGAAGGGTGACGACCGGGGAGAGGTGTCAGCAGAGGGTGACGACCAGGGAGAGGTGTAGAAGGGTGACGACCAGGGAGAGGTGTAGAAGGGTGACGACCAGGGAGAGGTGCAGAAGGGTGACGTGCTGGGAGAGGTGCAGAAGGGTGACGACCTGGGAGAGGTGCAGAAGGGTGACGACCAGAGAGAGGTGCAGAAGGGTGACGTGCTGGGAGAGGTGCAGAAGGGTGACGACCTGGGAGAGGTGCAGAAGGGTGACGACCAGGGAGAGGTGTAGAAGGGTGACGACCAGGGAGAGGTGCAGAAGGGTGACGACCAGGGAGAGGTGTAGAAGGGTGACGACCAGGGAAAGGTGCAGAAGGGTGACGACCAGGGAGAGGTGCAGAAGGGTGACGACCAGGGAGAGGTGCAGAAGGGTGACGACCAGGGAGAGGTGCAGAAAGGTGACGACCAGGGAGAGGTGCAGAAGGGTGACGACCAGGGAGAGGTGCAGAAGGGTGACGACCAGGGAGAGGTGTAGAAGGGTGACGACCAGGGAGAGGTGCAGAAGGGTGACGACCAGAGAGAGGTGCAGAAGGGTGACGTGCTGGGAGAGGTGCAGAAGGGTGACGACCTGGGAGAGGTGCAGAAGGGTGACGACCAGGGAGAGGTGTAGAAGGGTGACGACCAGGGAGAGATGTAGAAGGGTGACGACCAGAGAGAGGTGCAGAAGGGTGACGACCAGGGAGAGGTGCAGAAGGGTGACGACCTGGGAGAGGTGCAGAAGGGTGACGACCAGGGAGAGGTGCAGAAGGGTGACGACCAGGGAGAGGTGTAAAAGGGTGACGACCAGGGAGAGATGCAGAAAGGTGACGACCAGGGAGAGATGCAGAAGGGTGACGACCAGGAGGAGGTGCAGAAAGGTGACGACCTGGGAGAGGTGCAGAAGGGTGACGACCAGGAGGAGGTGCAGAAAGGTGACGACCAGGGAGAGGTGCAGAAAGGTGACGACCAGGGAGAGGTGCAGAAGGTGACAACCAGGAAGAGATGCAGAAAGGTGACGACCAGGGAGAGGTGTAGAAGGGTGACGACCAGGGAGAGGTGCAGAAAGGTGACGACCAGGGAGAGGTGCAGAAAGGTGACGACCAGGGAGAGGTGCAGAAGGTGACAACCAGGAAGAGATGCAGAAAGGTGACGACCAGGGAGAGGTGCAGAAAGGTGACGACCAGGGAGAGGTGCAGAAGGTGACGACCAGGGAAAGGTGCAGAATGGTGACGACCAGGGAGAGGTGCAGAAAGGTGACGACCAGGGAGAGGTGAGGAAGGGTGACCACCAGGGGGAGGTGCAGAAAGGTGACGACCAGGGAGAGGTGCAGAAAGGTGACGACCAGGGAGAGGTGAGGAAGGGTGACCACCAGGGAGAGGTGCAGAAAGGTGACGACCAGGGGGAGGTGCAGAAAGGTGACGACCAGGGAGAGGTGCAGAAAGGTGACGACCAGGGAGAGGTGCAGAAAGGTGACGACCAGGGAGAGGTGCAGAAAGGGGCCGACCAGGGGGAGGTGAGGAAGGGTGACCACCAGGGGGAGGTGCAGAAAGGGGCCGACCAGGGAGAGGTGCAGAAAGGGCCGACCAGGGAGAGGTGCAGAAAGGGGCCGACCAGGGAGAGGTGCAGAATGGTGACGACCAGGGAGGGTGAGGGGGGGGGGGGGTGCAGAAAGGGCCATCGAGAAATCCAGACTGTCTCCCTGGCTTTGCTGTCTGCTGGTTTCTCAGCAAACAGGTGTCCGCCAGGCACCGTGTTCCCTCTTCTTGCTGGCAGAATGGTGTCGTTGCACAATGCCGTTCTGGGTTCTCTGTTGCTGGCGGTAAAGATGATGGTGTGGCCCATGTACACGACACCCACACAACCACACCCACCCCTGTTGCCAATTCCTGGCGCTGGGCTGAATCACCGCATTCAGAGGCGTAGACTTTCGGGAAAACGCCCCCCCCCCCCCCCCCCCTCCCCCGCCCCCTTGCATTATTGAAGTGTGATTGTTTTCCATGACTGTGAAATGTTGCACTTTGCACTTTTCACTGCAAATATAACAGTAACTCTGGAACATTGCTGACTGTGACATGTTGCACTTTGCACTTTTCACTGCAAATATAACAGCAACTCTGGAACATTGCTGTCTGTGACATGTTACACTTTGCACCTTTCACTGCAAATATAACAGCAACTCTGGAACATTGCTGTCTGTGACATGTTGCACTTTGCACTTTTCACTGCAAATATAACAGCAACTCTGGAACATTGCTGTCTGTGACATGTTGCACTTTGCACTTTGCACTGCAAATATAACAGCAACTCTGGAACATTGCTGTCTGTGACATGTTACACTTTGCGCTTTTCACTGCAAATATAACAGCAACTCTGGAACATTGCTGTCTGTGACATGTTACACTTTGCACTTTTCACTGCAAATATAACAGCAACTCTGGAACATTGCTGTCTGTGACATGTTACACTTTGCGCTTTTCACTGCAAATATAACAGCAACTCTGGAACATTGCTGTCTGTGACATGTTGCACTTTGCACTTTTCACTGCAAATATAACAGCAACTCTGGAACATTGCTGTCTGTGACATGTTACACTTTGCACTTTTCACTGCAAATATAACAGCAACTCTGGAACATTGCTGTCTGTGACATGTTGCACTTTGCGCTTTTCACTGCAAATATAACAGCAACTCTGGAACATTGCTGTCTGTGACATGTTGCACTTTGCACTTTTGACTGCATATATAACAGTAACTCTGGAACATTGCTGTCACAACGAAGACATGTACCTTCAGACATGACCAGATTTGAATGACACCTACCGTTCAGAGGAGACAGGTGTAGAGGCAGCAGCACAAGCGCATGAAGAAGCTGGCGGAGTTGAGAATAGATGACAGATTCCTTGATCATACTTTTTGTGTCAAAATAGTCAGCAAAGTAAAAAAAGGGAAACGAAGAACTCTATTAAACAGATGTGAGAAGCTGTGGTGAGGTTTGTGGAGGGGGGGGGGGGGGTTATTGGGTGGTGGTGGTGGTGACGCATGGGTGGCGTTGCAAGGCATGGAGGTGGGAGGGGGGCGATAGTTCGTGGGCGGGGGGGGGGACGATAGAGTTCGGGGAGGGGGGGGGGAGGGGGGGCGGGCGATAGTTCTGGCTGAAGCTGAAATCACTCCCTTCTGTTCATGTAATCTTGACAGATTTATCCCCCACCTCAACCATCCCTTGCTATCCCTCTCCCCTTCTCTATTTATGCGCGCTCGCGTGCGCGCGCACGCACGCACACACACACACACACACACACACACACACACACACACACACACACACACACACACACACAGAGGGATGATGATGATGATGATGATGATGATGATGATGATGATGATGATGATGATGATGATCTTTATTTCCAAGGGTAACAGATAAGCAAACACATGCTTTTTTTCATCCGGCCTTTGCTCCGTTAAGGGACTAAGTATGACTAGCGACTAAGACTTACAAAACTTTTAACAAACACACATATCTTCACAACATTAAAAAGTTCATCCATTAACAGTTAAGGCGTAGATGACTTTAAAAGGAAAAAAGAAACGATTGAAACAACAAACAAGAATAAAGAAATTGATTACAAAGAAGAATAGAATCAGCACACACAGATATGGAATAAGCGATCCACCTATCAAAGAGAGAGAGAGAGAGAGAGAGAGGAGAGAGAGAGAGAGAGAGAGAGAGAGAGAGAGAGAGAGAGAGAGTTACATTCCTTTTGTAAAAAAAAAATAACATACAACAAACTGCTAAGGATGATAATTAGACGGAGAGAGACATAGACAGAGACAGAGCGGAGAGTGAGGGGGAGGGTGTACCTGAAGGAAGATGAACAGCTGGGGGGTGGCAAACAGGAACGCCATGACCCAGGCCGTGGTGACCTTCATCCAGATCCGGGGCCTCTGAGCCAGGCTCTCCAGGGGCCTCACGATCACCTGCAACGACCACAGGCACTCCGCCTTTATCACGTGCAACAGTGTCACGTCAGTGACGTTTATTACCTGCAGCAGCGTCACACTATGTGTGTTTTTCACCCGCAACGAGAGTTTCGCTCTGTATGTTAAACACATGCTCTAGAATCGCTGTGAATGTCATCTGCAGCAGCCTGCCACTCTGTACGGTTAGCACGTGCAACAACGTCGAGCTCTGTATATTAATCACATGCTCTAGAATCAATTTGTATGTTAGTCACTCTGCACTCTATACGCTTATCACACTCTATACGTTTGTCACGAGCAACAGCGTCGCGCTACATACATGTCACAGACTCACGCCTTTTTCTATCACCCGCAGCAGAGTCAGGCTCTGTACATTGATCACTTGCAACAGAGTCAGGCTCTGTACGTTGATCACTTGTAACACTGTCGTGTCAAGTTCGTTTATCACCTGCTAAAAGCGTCACGTTCTGTACGTTTATCCCTTGATAAAAGCGTCACGCTCTGTACGTTTATCTCTTGCGAAAAGCGTCTCGTTCTGTACGTTTATCACCTGATAAAAAGCGTCACATTCTGTACGTTTATCACCTGAATAAAAGTGTCACGTTCTGTACGTTTATCACTTGATAAAAGTGTCACGTTCTGTACGTTTATCACTTGATAAAAGTGTCACGTTCTGTACGTTTATCACTTGATAAAAGCGTCACGTTCTGTACGTTTATCACCTGATAAAAGCGTCACGTTCTGTACGTTTATCACTTGATAAAAGCGTCACGTTCTGTACGTTTATCACCTGATAAAAGCGTCACGTTCTGTACGTTTATCACCTGATAAAAGCGTCACGTTCTGTACGTTTAGTCACTGATAAAAGCGTCACGTTCGTACGTTTATCACCTGATAAAAGCGTCACGTCTGTACGTTTATCACTGATAAAAGCGTCACGTTCTGTACGTTTATCACCTTGATAAAAGCGTCACGTTCTGTACGTTTATCACTTGATAAAAGCGTCACGTTCTGTACGTTTATCACTAAAAAGCGTCACGTTCTTACGTTTATCACTGATAAAAGCGTCACGTCTGTACGTTTATCACCTGATAAAAGCGTCACGTTCTGTACGTTTATCACTTGATAAAAGCGTCACGTCTGTACGTTTATCACCTGATAAAAGCGTCACGTCTGTACGTTTATCACTTGAATAAGCGTCAGTCTGTTCGTTTCATCACCTCAAAAGCGCACGCTTCTGACGTTTATCACCTTTTAAAAGTCAGTTCTGTACGTTTATCACTTTGATAAAAGCTACGATTCTGTACGTTTATCACTTGTAAATAGCGTCACGTTCTGTACGTTTATCACTTGATAAAAGCGTCACGTTCTGTACGTTTATCACTTGATAAAAGCTACACTTCTGTACGTTTATCACTTTCTAAAAGCGTCTGTTCTGTACGTTTATCACTTTTGATACAAGTCAGTTCTGTACGTTTATCACTTGTAAAAGCTCATTCTGTACGTTTATCCCTTGCTAAAAGTGTCACGTTCTGTACGTTTATACACTTGTATAATAGCGTCACCTTCTGTACGTTTATCACTTTTAATGTCACGTTCTGTACGTTTATCACTTTTAATAAGCGTCATTCTACTTATCCTTGTACGTGTCACCTTTGTAATTATCATTGATAAAACGTCTCTGACGTTTATCACTTTTAAAAGCTACTTCTGTACGTTTATCACTTGATAAAAGCGTCACGTTCTGTACGTTTATCACTTTAAAAGCGTCAACGTTCTGTACGTTTATCACTTATAAATAGTCACGTTCTGTACGTTTATCACTTGATAAATAGCGTCACGCTCTGTACGTTTATCACTTATAAAGTGCACGCATCTGTACGTTTATCATCTTGATAAAAGCGTCACGTTCTGTACGTTTATCACTTATAAAGCGTCACGTTCTGTACGTTTATATCCTTGATAATAGCGTCACGCTCTGTACGTTTATCACTTATAAAGTCATCTTACGTTTATCATTGATAAAAGCGTCACTCTGTACGTTTTATCACTTGTAATAGCGTACACGTTCTGTACGTTTTATTGATAAGCGTCACCTCTGCTTTAACACTTGATAAACGTCACGTTCTGTACGTTTATCATCTTAAATAGCAGCTCTGTACGTTTCTGTAAGCGCGTTTACGTTTATCATTTAATAGATAACACTCTGTACGTTTATCACCTTTTAATAGCATAACGTTCTGTACGTTTATCACTTTTAATAGCATAACATTCTGTACGTTTATCACTTTTAAATAGCATAACTTCTGTACGTTTATCACTTTTAATAGCATAACATTCTGTACGTTTATCATTTTAATAGCATAACATTCTGTACGTTTATCACTTTTAATAGCATAACATTCTGTACGTTTATCACTTTTAATAGCAAACTTCTGTACGTTTATCACTTTTAATAGCACAACATTCTGTACGTTTATCATTTAATAGCATAACAGTTCTGTACGTTTATCACTTTTTAATAGCATAACATTCTGTACGTTTATCATTTAAATAGCATAACATTCTGTACGTTTATCACTTTTAATAGCATAACATTCTGCACGTTTATCACTTTTAATAGCGTAACAGTTCTGCACGTTTATCACTTTTAATAGCACAACATTCTGTACGTTTATCATCTTAAATAGCGTAACGTTCTGTACGTTTATCACTTTTAATAGCACAACATTCTGTACGTTTATCATCTTAAATAGCGTAACGTTCTGTACGTTTATCACTTTTAATAGCACAACATTCTGTACGTTTATCATCTTAAATAGCGTAACGTTCTGTACGTTTATCATCTTTAATAGCATAACATTCTGTACGTTTATCATCTTAAATAGCATAACGTTCTGTACGTTTATCATCTTTAATAGCATAACGTTCTGTACGTTTATCATCTTTAATAGCACAACATTCTGTACGTTTATCATCTTAAATAGCATAACGTTCTGTACGTTTATCATCTTAAATAGCATAACGTTCTGTACGTTTATATCTTTAATAGCATAACACTCTGTACGTTTATCACCTTTAATAGCATAACGTTCTGTACGTTTATCACTTTTAATAGCATAACATTCTGTACGTTTATCATCTTAAATAGCGTAACGTTCTGTACGTTTATCACTTTTAATAGCATAACATTCTGCACGTTTATCATCTTAAATAGCGTAACGTTCTGTACGTTTATCACTTTTAATAGCACAACATTCTGTACGTTTATCATCTTAAATAGCGTAACGTTCTGTACGTTTATCACTTTTAATAGCACAACATTCTGTACGTTTATCATCTTAAATAGCGTAACGTTCTGTACGTTTATCTTCTTTAATAGCATAACATTCTGCACGTTTATCATCTTAAATAGCGTAACGTTCTGTACGTTTATCACTTTTAATAGCATAACACTCTGTACGTTTATCACCTTTAAGAGCATAACGTTCTGTACGTTTATCACTTTTAATAGCATAACATTCTGCACGTTTATCATCTTAAATAGCGTAACGTTCTGTACGTTTATCACTTTTAATAGCATAACATTCTGCACGTTTATCATCTTAAATAGCGTAACGTTCTGTACGTTTATCACTTTTAATAGCACAACATTCTGTACGTTTATCATCTTAAATAGCGTAACGTTCTGTACGTTTATCACTTTTAATAGCACAACATTCTGTACGTTTATCATCTTAAATAGCGTAACGTTCTGTACGTTTATCTTCTTTAATAGCATAACATTCTGCACGTTTATCATCTTAAATAGCGTAACGTTCTGTACGTTTATCACTTTTAATAGCATAACATTCTGCACGTTTATCATCTTAAATAGCGTAACGTTCTGTACGTTTATCACTTTTAATAGCACAACATTCTGTACGTTTATCATCTTAAATAGCGTAACGTTCTGTACGTTTATCACTTTTAATAGCACAACATTCTGTACGTTTATCATCTTAAATAGCGTAACGTTCTGTACGTTTATCATCTTTAATAGCATAACATTCTGTACGTTTATCATCTTAAATAGCGTAACGTTCTGTACGTTTATCATCTTTAATAGCATAACGTTCTGTACGTTTATCATCTTTAATAGCACAACATTCTGTACGTTTATCATCTTAAATAGCATAACGTTCTGTACGTTTATCATCTTAAATAGCATAACGTTCTGTACGTTTATCATCTTTAATAGCATAACACTCTGTACGTTTATCACTTTTAATAGCATAACGTTCTGTACGTTTACCACCTTTAATAGCATAACGTTCTGTACGTTTATCACCTGCAATAGCGTCATGTTGCTTCGTTTATTGCATGCAACAACGTCACGCACTTATGTCAAGTTATTACACAGAGTGCGCTCTTCGCTTTTTACAACGCACAGTTCAAAAACAAATTCACAGTACAAGTGAGAATGAATGTGCAGAAAACCAATGCCGAGTGTAAAGAAAACCATCAACCAATTCAAAGGAAGAAACTCAACTCACAGTATAAAAAAAGAAATTCAATTCACAGTATGAAAAAATCCAACTCTGGGGAAAAAACCCCCAAAGAAGACCTATGCACAATACAAAGAAAACAAATGCAATATACAAAGAAAACTCACAGAGTATCAAAAAAGAAAAGCAAGGTACAAACAAAGAAAGCATACACAATACAAATAAAGAAGATTAACGCTAAAAACAAAGAAAACCAACGCACAGAATAAAAAAGAATGCAGGATAGAAATGCAATGCACAATACAGAAACAAGGTACATACAGAACAAACAAAGAAAACCAATACACAGAGCAAAAAGAAATTAATGAACAATGAAACCAAAGAAAACAAAGGCACATAACAAAGAAAGGAGAGGTATCCAATGCATGTGACGGCGCGAACCAGGCCAGGGCTGTGAACCAGGCTAGCGCTGTGAATCAGGCTAGGGTTGTGAACCAGGCTAGAGCTGTGAACCAGGCTAGCGTGCTGTGAACCAGGCTAGGGCTGTGAACCAGGCTAGCGTGCTGTGAACCAGGCTAGGGCTGTGAACCAGGCTGTGGCTGTGAACCAGGCTAGGGCTGTGAACCAGGCTAGCACTGTGAACCAGGCTAGGGCTGTGAACTGGGCTAGCGCTGTGAATCAGGCTAGCACTGTGAACCAGGCTAGGGCTGTGAACCAGGCTAGCGTGCTGTGAACCATGCTAAGGCTGTGAACAAGGCTGTGGCTGTGAACCAGGCTGGCGCGCTGTGAACCAGGCTAGCACTGTGAACCAGGCTAGAGCTGTGAACCAGGCTAGCACTGTGAACCAGGCTAGGGCTGTGAACTGGGCTAGCGCTGTGAACCAGGCTAGCACTGTGAACCAGGCTAGCATGCTGTGAACCATGCTAAGGCTGTGAACAAGGCTGTGGCTGTGAACCAGGCTGGCGCGCTGTGAACCAGGCTAGAGCTGTGAACCAGGCTAGCACTGTGAACCAGGCTAGGGCTGTGAACTGGGCTAGCGCTGTGAACCAGGCTAGCACTGTGAACCAGGCTAGCATGCTGTGAACCAGGCTAGGGCTGTGAACCAGGCTGTGGCTGTGAACCAGGCTGGCGCGCAGTGAACCAGGCTGTGGCTGTGAACCAGGCTAGGGCTGTGAACCAGGCTAGCACTGTGAACCAGGCTAGGGCTGTGAACTGGGCTAGCGCTGTGAACCAGGCTAGCATTGTGAACCAGGCTAGGGCTGTGAACCAGGCTAGCGTGCTGTGAACCAGGCAAGCGTGCTGTGAACCGGCTAGGGCTGTGAACCAGGCTAGGGCTGTGAACAAGGCTAGCAATGTGAACAAGGCTAGGGCTGTGAACCGGGCTAGCGCTGTGAACCAGGCTGTGGCTGTGAACCAGGCTAGCGCGCTGTGAACCTGGCTAGGGCTGTGAACCAGGCTAGCGTGCTGTGAACCAGGCTAGCGTGCTGTGAACCAGGCTGCAGCTGTGAACCAGGCTAGGCTGTGAACCAGGCTAGCGTGCTGTGAACCAGGTTAGCACTGTGAACCAGGCTAGGGCTGTGAACCAGGCTAGGGTGCTGAGAACCTGGCTATGGGCTGTGAACCAGGCTAGCGTGCTGAGAACCAGGCTAGGGCTGTGAACCAGGCTGGCGTGCTGAACACAAGGCTAGGCTGTGAACCAGGTTAGCGTGCTGTGAACCAGGCTAGCGCTGTGAACCAGGATAGGTGCTGTGAACCAGGCTAGCGCTGTGAACCAGGATAGCGCTGTGAACCAGGCTAGCACTGTGAACCAGGCTAGGGCTGAGAACCAGGCTAGCGTGCTGAGAACCAGGCTAGGGCTGTGAACCAGGCTAGTGTGCTCTGAACCAGGCTAGAGCTGTGAACCAGGCTAAGTGGCTGTGAACCAGCGCTGGGCTGTGAACCAGGCTAGCTGGACGTGTGAACCACAGGCTAGGGCTTGTGAACCAGGCTAGCTGTGAACAGCTACGGTGCTGTGAACAGCTAGGTATGACCTGTGCGAACCAGGCTAGCGGCTGTGAACCAGGCTAGGGCTGTGAACCAGGCTGAGCATGCTGAACCAGGCTAGGGCTGTACTGGTAACACTAGGTCTTGACAGTGGCTGTGAACCAGCTAGGCTTGACCAGGTGCTTGAACCAGGCTAGGGCTGTGAACCAGGTAGCGCTGTGAACCATGGCTAGGCTGTGAACCAGGCTAGGCTGTGAATCCAGGCTAGCGCTGTGAACCAGGCTAGCTGCTCTGAACCAGGCTAGAGCTGTGAACCAGGCTATGCGTCTGTGAACCAGGCTGGCTGTGAACCAGAGCTAGCAGTGCTTGGATCCAGCTAGGCGCTTTGTTGACCAGCTACAGTGTCTCTTGACCAGGTAGCTGTAATCCAGGCTATATGTACTGTAACTACAGGCTGCTATGCTATGTCTATCTCAGTCCAGCTTATGTACTGTCCATCTACCAGTGCCCTCATGTACTGTCCATCGTCGCCTATGATGCACATTACAGCAGTGTACTGTATGCCATTACAGTGCCTCTATGTACTGTAATCTACAGTGCCTCTATGTAGCTGTCCACTACCAGTGCCTCATGTACTGTCCATCTCCAGGCCTTATATGATTACGTGCTGACGCATCTGACCAGTGCTCTATGGTACTGTCTATGACCAATGTCCAACAGGCCTCTACATGTAGCTGTCCATCTCCCAGACCTATAGATGTACTGTCCATCTACAGTGCTCTATGTACGTCAGTCTTGCCAGTGCCCTCTATGTACTGTCCATTCCGTGCCCTCTATATGTACTGTGCCATCTACAGTGCCCTCTATGTACTGTCCATCTAGGTGCCTCTATGTACTGTCTATTACCATGCCATCTATGTACTGTCCATCTACCAGTGCCCTCTATGTACTGTCTATCTACCAGTGCCCTCTATGTACTGTTCATCTCCCAGTGCCTCTATGTAATGTCCATCTACAAGTGTCCTCTATGAGCTGTCTAATACTAGTGCCCTCTATGTACTGTCCATCTACCAGTGCCTCTATGTATTCCATCTACCAGTGCACTCTATGTACTGCAATCTGACAGTGCCTCTATGTATGTCATCTGCCAGTGCCCCTATGTATTGCAATCTACCAGTGCCCACTATGTCTGTCCATCTATCAGTGCCCTCTATGTACTGTCCATCTACCAATGCCCATATGTACGTCCATTACCAATCCCTCTTATACTGTCCATTACATGCCTCTATGTACTGTCCATCAGAATGCCCTCTGTGTACTGTCCAACTGCCATGTCCTCTATGTACTGCCATACCAATGCTCTCTGCGTACGTCCATCTACGATGCCCTCTATGTATGTCCATTTAAACGCCTCTATGTATGTCCATCTACCAGTGCCTCTATGTACTGCATCTACCAGTGCCTCTATGTATTGCATATCTACAATGCCCTTACGTTCTGTCCATCTACCAGTGCCATCTATGTACTGTCCATGTACAGTGCGCTCGATGTACTGTCCATCTACAATCCTCTATGTACTGTCCATCTACAATGCCCTCTATGTATGTCCATCTACAATGCCTCTATGTCTGTCCATCTACAAGTGCCACTATGTACTGGCATCTCCAGTGTCCTCTATGTAGTGTCCTCTACCAGTGCCCTCTATGTACTGTACATTTACAATCTTCTATGTATTGTCCATCTACCAATGCCTCTATGTACTGTCCTCTCCCAGTGCCTTATGTACTGTCTATCTACCAGTGCCCTCTATGTACTGTCCATTACCAATATCCTCTATGTACTGTCCATCTACCGTGCCCTCTATGTTGTCCATCTACCAGTGCCCTCTATGTACTGCCATTCTACCAATGACCTCTATGTACTGTCCATCTACCAGTGTCCTTATGTACTGTCCACTCAGTTGCCTAGTGTCATCTATGGTACGTACTGTCCCATCTACCAGTGCCATCTATGTACTGTCCATCTACCAGTACCTCTTATATTGTCATCTAACATGCCCTCTATGTACTGTCCATCTCCAGTGCCCTCTATGTATTGCCCATCTCATGTGTCCCTTTAGTACTGTCCATCTACAATGCCCTCTATGTACTGTCCATCCACAATGCCCTCTTGTATGTCCATCCAGACAATGCCCTCTATATGTACTGTCCACTACCATGTCCTCTATGTACTGCCCGTCTACCAGTGCCCTCATAGTGCTTGCTCCATTGCTACTACAATGCCCTCTACTGTACTGTCCATTACCATGCCTCTATGTACTGTCCATCTACCAGTGCCCTCTATGTACTTGTCCATCTACCAGTGCCCTCTATGTATTGCCATATCTACAATGCCCTATCGTACTGTCCATCTACAGTGCCCTCTATGTACTGTCCATCTACCAGAATGCCCTCTATATACTGTCCAATCTACAGTGCCCTCTATGTATTGCCCATCTACAATGCCCTCCATGTACTGTCCATCTAATGTCCTTTATGTACTGTCCATCTACAAATGCCCTCTGTGTACTGTCCATTCTACAATGCCCTCTGTGTACTGTCCATCTACAATGCCCTCTATGTACTGTCCATCTACCATGCCCTCTATGTACTGTCCATCTACCAGTGCCCTCTATGTACTGTCCATCTACCCAATCCCTCTATGTACTGTCCATCTACAATGCCCTGTACGTACTGTCCATCTACCAGTGCCCTCTATGTACTGTCCATCTACCATGCCCTCTAGTTATTGTCCATCTACAAGTGCCCTCTATGTATTGCCATCTACAATGCCCTCATTGTACTGTCCATCTATGATGTCCTTATGTACTGTCCATCTACAATGCCCTCTGTGTACTGTCCATCTACAAATGCCCTCTAGTGTACTGTCCATCTACAATGCCCTCTTGTACTGTCCATCTACAATGCCCTCTGTGTACTGTCCATCCACATGCTTATGTACTGTCCATTTACCAGTGCCTCTATGTACTGTCCATCTACAATGCCCTCTATGTAATGTCCATCTACAGTGCCCTCTATATATTGTCCATCTAGCAGTGCCCTCTATGTACTGTCCATCTACAATGCCCTCTATGTACTGTCCATCTACAAATGCCCTCTATGTACTATCCATCTACCAGTGCCCACTATGTACTGCCCATCTACCAGTGCCCTCTATGTACTGTCCATCTATTTGTGCCCACTATGTACTGTTCATCTGCCAGTGCCTTGTATGTACTGTCCATCTACCAATGCCTCTATGTACTGTCCATCTACCAGTGCTCTCTATGTACTGTCCATCTATCTGTGCTCTCTATGTACTGTCCAAATACCAGTGCCCTCTATGTACTGTCCATCTACCAATATCTTCTAGCGTACTGTCCATCTATCTGTGCCCTCTATGTACTGTCCATCTACCAGGGCCCTCTATGTACTGTCCATCTACAAGGGCCCTCTATGTACTGTCCATCTACCAGGGCTCTTTATCTACTGCCCATCTACCAGTGCCCTGTATGCACTGTCCCTCTACCAGTGGCGTCTATGTACTATCCATCTACCAGTGCCCTGTGTGTACTGCCCATCTACCAGTGCCCTCTATGCACTGTCCAACTACCAGTGCCGTCTATGTACTGTCCATCTACCAGTGCCCTCTATGTACTGTCTATCTACCAGTGCTCTCTATGTACTGTCCATGTACCTGTGCCGCCTATGTACTGTCCATCTACCAGTGCCCTCTATGTACTGTCCATCTACCAGTGCTCTCTATGTACTGTCCATGTACCTGTGCCGCCTATGTACTGTCCATCTACCAGTGCCTTCTATGTACTGTCCATCTACCAGTGCTCTCTATGTACTGTCCATGTACCTGTGCCGCCTATGTAATGCCTATATTTCAATGTTCTCTATGTACTGTCGGTGTACCAGCGCCCCTCTGAACTGTCTTATACCTGTGCTCTTCTCTACTGTCCATCTCCCAGTGCATCCCGCCCATGTCTGTTCCGCCCATCTAGCAGTGCCGTCTATGTACTGTCCATCTCCCAGTGCATCCCGCCCATGTCTGTACCGCCCATCTAGCAGTGCCCTCTATGTACTGTCCATCTCCCAGTGCATCCCGCCCATGTCTGTTCCGCCCATCTAGCAGTGCCCTCTATGTACTGTCCATCTCCCAGTGCATCTCGCCCATGTCTGTACCGCCCATCTAGCAGTGCCCTCTATGTACTGTCCATCTCCCAGTGCATCCCGCCCATGTCTGTACCGCCCATCTAGCAGTGCCCTCTATGTACTGTCCATCTCCCAGTGCATCCCGCCCATGTCTGTACCGCCCATCTAGCAGTGGTCACAATGAAAAAGTCCACACCCCCCCACTTTCTCCCCCACCATGTGAGCCAGAAAGGGACTGACCTGATACCTGCCCATGCCAGAAAAAGACTGACCCGATAGCTGTCCTTGCCAGAAAGGGACTGACCTGATACCTGTCCATGCTCATGGCGGTGAGGAGGAAGGTGGCGGAGGCCAGGGTGACCATCTGCATGTAGACGCTGATCTTGCAGGCCGCGGGACCCAGCGCCCAGTCGCCGAACGCCAGGAAGAGGATCTCTGTCGTGTTGGTGAACAGAGCCACTGCAAGGTCCCCGATGGCCAGGTTGATGAGAAACACGTTCACCCGTTTGATTCGCCGTGACCTCTTGCAGGTTAAGGTCAGGATGAGAGCGAGGTTGCCGACGATGGTGCAAATCATGATAACACTCACCTGGATAAGATAAGAACATGCATCGTTGAATCAGTTAATTGACGGAATAAGTAAGGAACCAACTGATTAATTACTCAGAATACAATCAGGAATACGTGATTCAGTCTACCCATCCAAGATCTTCACCTTTTCCTACCTCTCTCCCCGTCCCCCTCTTTCTCAGAGTCCCCTTTCTCTCGCTCTGGTCTCTCTCTGCCTGTCTCTGTCTGTTCTTTTGTCTGCCTGTCTGTCTTTCTCTCTGCCTCTGTGTATTTGTCTGCCCGTCTGTCTGTCCTTCTGTCTGTCTGTCTGTCTCTGAACTTGAAGAGTTAAAACATGCCCTGTGACAACCGCGCCCAATCCAATACGAATTCAAACCATGCAGTAGGACAGCATCCTCTGGAGACTGTCTGCTTCTCCAACATGGCCCTGTTGAATTGTAGGCAATGAAAGCATCCTCTGAAGACTGTCTACCTCTCCAACATGGCCCTGCTGAAGTGTAGACAATGAAAGCATCCTCTATGCTGACTACGCATCCTTGTTCATCACCAAAGTGGAGCACCACTCTAGGACGTGTACACCGACCCCCCTCTATCCCATTCACAAGCCACAGAGAGGCTAGCGTTCAGCCTTCAATACGTTGACTCAAGACATCGCAGATGATATAGGGTGAGGACTCTCATTCCATAACCATGTGCTAAGAGCAGGATGCAGATTGTATACACCCTGGCCTCTCTACCATGAAATTGGCATCAAAACGACACTGGCCTCACTCGGCGTTCGTTACCATCCTGCCCAGGGACACTGGCTTCCTTAACTGCCTACCTAACATATGGGTCTATTCCCATCTTCCACTCTGCCTACCCAACACATGGGTCTATTCCCATCTTCCACTCTGGCGACCCTTCATCGAACTTTCCATGTTCTGCCTCCCTATGTTATGCAGCATAATCCTCCGGTTCTTCTTCATCATCCTTTTATGCCTGTCTCCTGTCCAACGGTATGTGTGTGTGTGTGTGTGTGTGTGTGTGTGTGTGTGTGTGTGTGTGTGTGTGTGTATGTGTGTGCCTGCGTGCGTGCCTGCGTGTGTGCCTGCGTGCGTGCATGCATGCATGCATGCGCGCGCGCGCGCGCGCGTGTGTGTGTGTGTGTGTGTGTGCGCGCGCGCGTGTGTGTGTGTGCGCGCGCATGTATGTGTGTGTGTGTGTGTGTGTGTGTGTGTGTGTATGTGTGTGTGTGTGTGCGTGCGTGCGTGTGTGTGTGTGTGTGTGTGTGTGTGTGTGTGTGTGTGTGTGTGTGTGTGTGTATGTGTGTGTGTGTGTGTGTGTGTGTGTGTGTGTGTGTGTGTGTGTGTGTGTGTGTGATCATGTGCACATGTACAGACGTTGCACTATGGCTTAACACCCTCTCCCCAACCTTTTTCTTTCTTCAAAAGCAATAATGGTGAGTTTCACTCACCGGCACAGAAAGATGTGTGTAAGCAAAATTACAGGTTTTATTTTTTACTCCTCAGTACATAGTTCGTGTTCTTGAAGACTAAGTGTTCTTATTGTTGACCATTTTCCTCTCTGATGGGATATGCCATCATGGAATTACGGAGAAAATGGTGACATCTTTAATCCCTCTGATGAGATATGCCAATTGCATGCGGACAATATATATATTTTTTTAATCTCTGTGATGATATGACACAACAGGATTCAGGATAACCTGTTGACGTCTTTAATCCCTCTGGTGGGATATGACATGACTAAATTAACGATAAACTGCTGACATTTTTAATGGGAAATGACACAATAGAATTAACGATAAACTGCTGACATTTTTGATAGGAAGTGACACAACAGAATTAACGACAAACTGCTGACATTTTTAATGAGAAATGACACAATAGAATTAACGATAAACTGCTGACATTTTTAATGGGAAATGACACAACAGAATTAACGACAAACTGCTGACATTTTTAATAGGAAATGACACAACAGAATTAACGACAAACTGCTGACATTTTTAATGGGAAATGACACAACAGAATTAAATATAAACTGCTGACATTTTTAATGGGAAATGACAGCAGAATTAACGATAAACTGCTGACATTTTTTAATGGGAAATGACACAATAGAATTAACGATAAACTGCTGACATTTTTAATGGGAAATGACACAATAGAATTAACTATAAACTGCTGACATTCTTGATGGGAAATGACACAACAGAATTAACGATTAACTGCTGACGTTCTTGATGGGAAGTGACACGATAGAATTAACGATAAACTGCTGACATTTTTAATCCCCCTGATGCGATATGCGACGATAGAAATAACAATAAACTGCTCTCACTTTTGAAATTCCTCTGGAGGTATGAACCACAACAGAACTAAGAAAAAAAAACAACTTTGCATTTTAATAGCTTATGCACTGCCTCTCGTGGAATGTGAGACATCGATGGTGAAACAAAGTGAATCTTGATTTGATGTTGCAACTCCCTCATGGAGGGAAATCGTTAAAAGCTATCTATAGTGCCATCCTGACAGAGTAATACCATGTATGGGTCAGCTCTCTACAGTGCCATGGTAGTACTATGTATGGGTCAGCTCTGTATACTGCCATCCTGACAGAGTAGTACTATGTAAAGTTCAGCTATCTACAGTGCCAGAGTAGTACTATGTATGGGTCAGCTCTCTATAGTGCCATCCTGACAGAGTAGTACCACGTATAGGTCAGCTATCTATAGTGCCTTCCTGACAGAGTAGTACTATGTATGGGTCAGCTATCTATAGTACCATCCTGACAGAGTAGTACTATGTATAGATCAGCTGTCTATAGTGCCATCCTGACAGACTAGTACTATGTATAGGTCAGCTATCTATAGTGCCATCCTGACAGAGTAGTACTATGCATGGGTCAGCTGTCTATAGTGCCTTCCTGACAGAGTAGTACCACGTATAGGTCAGCTGTCTATAGTGCCATCCTGACAAAGTAGTACTATGTATAAGTCAGCTGTCTATAGTGCCATCCTGACAGAGTAGAACTATGTATAGGTCAGCTATCTATAGTGCCTTCCTGGCAGGGTAGTACCACGTATAGGTCAGCTGTCTATAGTGTCATCCTGACAGAGTAGTACCACGTATAGGTCAGCTGTCTATTGTGCCGTACTGACAGAGTAGTACTATGCATGGGTCAGCTATCTATAATGCCATCCTGACAGAGTAGTACTATGTATAGGTCAGCTGTCTATAGTGCTTTCTGACAGAGTAATACCACGTATAGGTCAGCTGTCTATAGTGCCATCCTGACAGAGTAGTACTATGTATAGTTCCGCTGTCTATAGTGCCTTCCTGACAGAGTAGTACTATGTATAGGGCAGCTGTCTATAGTGCCATCCTGACAGATTAATACCACATATAGGTCAGCTGTCTATAGTGCCATCTTGACAGAGTAGTACCACGTATAGGTCAGCTGTTTATAGTGCCATCTTGACAGAGTAGTACCACGTATAGGTCAGCTGTCTACAGTGCCATCTTGACAGAGTAGTACCACGTATAGGTCAGCTGTCTACAGTGCCATCTTGACAGAGTAGTACTATGTATGGGTCAGCTCTGTATACTGCCATCCTGACAGAGTAGTACTATGTAAAGGTCAGCTATCTACAGTACCAGAGTAGTACTATGTATAGGTCAGCTATCTATTGTGCCATCCTGACAGAGTAGTACCACGTATAAGTCAGCTATCTATAGTGCCTTCCTGACAGAGTAATACTACGTATAAGTCAGCTGTCTATAATGCCATCCTGACAGAGTAGTACTATGTATAGGTCAGCTATCTATAGTGCCATCCTGACAGATTAATACCACATATAGGTCAGCTGTCTATAGTGCCATCTTGACAGAGTAGTACCACGTATAGGTCAGCTGTTTATAGTGCCATCTTGACAGAGTAGTACCACGTATAGGTCAGCTGTCTACAGTGCCATCTTGAAAGAGTAGTACCACGTATAGGTCAGCTGTCTACAGTGCCATCTTGACAGAGTAGTACTATGTATGGGTCAGCTCTGTATACTGCCATCCTGACAGAGTAGTACTATGTAAAGGTCAGCTATCTACAGTACCAGAGTAGTACTATGTATAGGTCAGCTATCTATTGTGCCATCCTGACAGAGTAGTACCACGTATAAGTCAGCTATCTATTGTGCCTTCCTGACAGAGTAATACTATGTATAGGTCAGCTGTCTATAGTGCCATCCTGACAGAGTAGTACTATGTATAGGTCAGCTATCTATAGTGCCATCCTGACATACTACCACGTATAGGTCAGCTATCTATAGTGCCGTACTGACAGAGTAATACTATGTATAGGTCAGCTATCTATTGTGCCTTCCTGACAGAGTAATACTATGTATATGTCAGCTGTCTATAGTGCTATCCTGACAGAGTAGTACTATGTATGGGTCAGCTGTTAATAGTGCCATCCTGACAGAGTAGTACTATGTATAGGTCAGCTGTCTATAGTGCCATTCTGCCAGAGTAGTACTATGTATGGGTCAGCTAACTATAGTGCCATCCTGCCAGGGTAGTACTATGTATGGGTCAGCTATCTATAGTGCCATCCTGACAGAGTAATACTATGAATATGTCAGCTGTCTATAGTGCCATCCTGACAGAGTAGTACTATGTATGGGTCAGCTATTAATAGTGCCATCCTGACAAAGTAGTACTATGTATAGGTCAGCTGTCTATAGTGCCATTCTGCCAGAGTAGTAGACTATGTATGGGTCAGCTATCTATAGTGCCATCCTGCCAGAGTAGTACTATGTATGGGTCAGCTATCTATAGTGCCATCTTGACAGAGGAACACCGTGTGGTGGTCAAAGTTCTGTAGCGCTGTTATGGCCAAGTAACAGCCCGTGTGGGGCAGCTGTCCAAAATGACGTCTTGACCGAATAATACCTTGTTTGTGTCAGTTGTCTCTAGTTCACCACTGAGAGAATAATTCTTTGTTTGTGTCCGTTGTCTCTAGTTCACCACTGAGAGAATAATTCTTTGTTTGTGTCAGTTGTCTCTAGTTCACCACTGAGAGAATAATTCTTTGTTTGTGTCCTTTGTCTCTAGTTCACCACTGAGAGAATAATTCTTTGTTTGTGTCAGTTGTCTCTAGTTCACCACTGAGAGAATAATTCTTTGTTTGGGTCCGATGTCTCTAGTTCACCACTGAAAGAATAATTCTTTGTTTGTGTCCTTTGTCTCTAGTTTATCATTGAGAGAATAATTCATTGTTTGGGTCCGTTGTCTCTAGTTCACCACTGAGAGAATAATTCTTTGTTTGGGTCCTTTGTCTCTAGTTCACCACTTACAGAATAATACCTTGTTTGGGTCAGTTGTCTGCAGTTGATCACTGACAGAATAATTCCTTGTTTGGGTCAGTTGTCTTTAGTGTCATCATAATATTGGAACGCCTTGTGCGGTTTGGATGTCTATAGTGCCGACCCGGCGGAATAATACCTATACAGGTCAGACGTCTATAGTGCCGTCCTGGTGGAATAATACCTATGTAGGTCAGATACCTACAGTGCCGTCCTGGCGGAATAATACCTATGTAGGTCAGATGCCTACAGTGCCGTCCCGGTGGATTAATACCTATGTAGAGCAGTTGTCTACAGTGCTGCCCTGGCGGAGTAATACCTATGTAGGTCAGTTGTCTATAGTGCCGTCCAGGCGGAGTAATACCTGTGTAGGTCAGTTATCTGTAGTGCCGCCCTAGTGGAGTAATACCTGTGTTGGTCAGTTCTCTATAGTGCCGTCCTGGCAATGTAAAATGTTATGTGAGTGAGCAGTATATTGTCTCGTCTTTGTAAAATTACACGCTCAGGTGATCAGTTGTATATGGTGTCATCCTTACAGAAGAACACAATGTATGGGTTAGTTGTCTATAGTGCTGTCCTGACAGAACAACACATTGTATGGGTCAGTTGTCTATAGTGCCGTTCTGACAGAACAACACATTGTAGGGGTCAGTTGTCTATAGTGCTGTCCTGACAGAACAACTCATTGTATGGGTCAGTTGTCTATAGTGGCGTTCTGACAGAACAACACATTGTATGGGTCAGTTGTCTATAGTGGCGTTCTGACAGAACAACACATTGTATGGGTCAGTTGTCTATAGTGCCGTTCTTACAGAACAACACATTGTATGGGTCAGTTGTCTAAAGTGCTGTCCTGACAGAACAACACATTGTATGGGTCAGTTGTCTATACAGCTATCCTTACAGAAGGACACGTCATGTGGGTCAGCTGTCTATAGAGCTGTCCTGACAGAGGAACACGTCATATGGGTCTGTTGTCTATAGTGCTGTCCTGACAGAGAGACACGTCATGTGGGTCAGTTGTCTATAGAGCTGTCCTGACAGAGAGACACGTCGTGTGGGTCAGTTGTCTATAGTACCGTCCTTACAGAGAGACACGTCATGTGGGTCAGTTTTCTATAGAGCCGTCCTTACAGAGAGACACGTCGTGTATGTCAGTTGTCTATAGAGCTGTCCTTACAGAGAGACACGTCATGTGGGTCAGTTGTCTATACAGCTGTCCTTACAGAGGAACACGTCATGTGGGTCAGTTGTCTATAGTGCTGTTCTGACAGAGGACCACGTCATGTGGGTCAGTTGTCTATAGTGCTGTTCTGACAGAGGACCACGTCATGTGGGTCAGTTGTCTATAGTGCTGTTCTGACAGAGAGACACGTCATGTGGGTCAGTTGTCTATAGAGCTGTCCTTACAGAGAGACACGTCATATGGGTCAGTTGTCTATAGAGCCGTCCTTGCAGAGAGACACGTCATGTGGGTCAGTTGTCTATAGAGCTGTCCTTACAGAGAGACACGTCATGTGGGTCAGTTGTCTATAGAGCTGTCCTTACAGAGAGACACGTCATGTGGGTCAGTTGTCTATAGAGCTGTCCTTACAGAGAGACACGTCATGTGGGTCAGTTGTCTATAGTGCCGTCAGATATCTTTAGTGGCGTCCTGACAGAGGAACACTTCGAGTAAGTAAGTTGTCTATAGTGCCGTCAGACATCTGTAGTAGCGTCTTGACGGAGGAACACTTCGAGTAAGTCAGTTGTCTGTAGCGCCGTCAGACATCTGTAGTAGCGTCTTGACGGAGGAACATTTCGAGTAAGTCAGTTGTCTGTAGCGCCGTCAGACATCTGTAGTAGCGTCTTGACGGAGGAACACTTCGAGTAAGTCAGTTGTCTGTAGCGCCGTCCTGACAGTGAAATGACTGTGTGGTTCCGTTGTCTGTGGTTCCGTTGTCTGTGGTTCCGTTGTCTATAGTGTTGTCCACTTTAGCACAGCCTGCCAAAATGAATCATCTTTGGTAAAATGTATCTGGCAACTCTGGGCATTCGGACTGCTGACGATTCCATGGAAGGACCCGTTGTTCCGGGAAAATTGTTGAGTGGTCTTCAGCAACGTGTAAGTGAGTATAAAACACCTAATGGCAAGTGAACAAGTGAATTACAGATAGAATGAGCGTTCGATGAATTAGATCTAGTTTAATGAATGACTTTTTGTATTGGCTTAAGATTTTATTTGATTTGGGGAGTCAGATGCACATGAATTCACACCCCTTTTGAGCCTGACAATGACAAGCAGCTCATAGCATCATTCATCAATGAGCTACTTAGTGTATAATTTCAACGCCATTATTGGCAGACAGAATGAAAACAATTAAAACATGGTCAGTTCACATAACAACGTCATAAATGGCCCACAAATTACAACGTCAACAGCCCACAAATTACAACGTCATCAACAGCTAACAAATTACGACGTCATCAACAGCCACAGATCACAACGTCATCAACAGCCAATATATGACAACGTCATCAACAGCCAACAGATCAACACGTCATCAACAGCCCACAGATCACAACGTCATCAACAGCCAACAGATCACCACGTCATCAACAGCCCACAGATCACAACGTCATCAACAGCCCACAGATCACCACGTCATCAACAGCCAACAGATCACCACGTCATCAACAGCCCACAGATCACAACGTCATCAACAGCCCACAGATCACCACGTCATCAACAGCCAACAGATCAACACGTCATCAACAGCCCACAGATCACAACGTCATCAACAGCCAACAGATCAACACGTCATCAACAGCCCACAGATCACAACGTCATCAACAGCCAATATATGACAACGTCATC
>CM065745.1:354153-363479 GCA_033310375.1 Conus canariensis
TGGAACATGACTGGGGATTCATGATGAACCATTTACACCATGCAAAATGACTGGGGATTCATGATGAACCATTTACACCATGGAAAATGACTGGGGATTTATGATGAACCATTTCATGGAACATGACTGGATTCATGATGAACAATTTACACCATGGAACATGACTGGATTCATGATGAACCATTTATACCATGGAACATGACTGGGGATTCATCATGAACCAATTTCATGGAACATGACTGGATTCATGATGAACAATTTACACCATGGAACATGTCTGGATTCATGATGAACCATTCACACCCTGGAACATGACTGGGGATTCATGATGAACTATTTACACCATGGAACATGACTGGGGATTCATGATGAACCATTTACACCTTGAAACATGACCGGGGATTCATGATGAACCATTTACATCATGGAACATGACTGGGGATTCATGATGAACTATTTACACCATGCAACATGACTGGGGATTCATGATGAACCATTTACACCATGGAACATGACTGGGGATTCATGATGAACCATTTACACCATGCAACATGACTGGGGATTCATGATGAACCATTTGCACCATGCAACATGACTGGGGATTCATGATGAACCATTTACACCATGCAACATGACTGGGGATTCATGATGAACTATTTACACCATGCAACATGACTGGGGATTCATGATGAACCATTTACACCTTGAAACATGACTGGGAATTCATGATGAACCTTTTACACCATGGAACATGACTGGGGATTCATGATGAACTATTTACACCATGCAACACGACTGGGGATCATGATGAACCATTTACACCATGGAACATGACTGGGGATTCATGATGAACCATTTCATGGAACATGACTGGATTCATGATGAACAATATACACCATGGAACATTACTGGATTCATGATGAACCATTTATACCATGGAACATGACTGGGGATTCATCATGAACCATTTAATGGAACATGACTGGATTCATGATGAACAATTTACACCATGGAACATGTCTGGATTTATGATGAACCATTCACACCCTGGAACATGACTGGGGATTCATGATGAACTATTTACACCATGGAACATGACTGGGGATTCATGAAGAACCATTTATACCTTGAAACATGACTGGGGATTCATGATGAACCATTTACACCATGGAACATGACTGGGGATTCATGATGAACCATTTACACCATGGAACATGACTGGGGATTCATGATGAACCATTTACACCATGGAACATGACTGGGGATTCATGATAAATCATTAACACCATGGAACATGACTGGGGATTCATGATGAACCATTTACAGCATGCAACATGACTGGGGATTCATGATGAACCATGTACACCATGCAACATGACTGGGGATTCATGATGAACCATTTACACTATGCAACATGACTGGGGATTCATGATGAACCATCTACACCATGCAACATGACTGGAGATTCATGATGAACCATTTACACCATGCAACATGACTGGGGATTCATGATGAACCATTTACACCATGCAACATGACTGGGGATTCATGATGAACCATCTACACCATGCAACATGACTGGGGATTCATGATGAACCATTTACACCATGCAACATGACTGGGGATTCATGATGAACCATTTACACCATGCAACATGACTGGGAATTCATGATGAACCTTTTACACCATGGAACATGACTGGGGATTCATGATGAACCATTTATACCATGCAACATGACTGGAGATTCATGATGAACCATTTACACCATGGAACATGACTGGGGATTCATGATGAACCATTTACACCATGCAACATGACTGGGGATTTATGATGAACCATTTACACAATGGAACATGACTGGGGATTCATGATGAACCATTTACACCATGCAACATGACTGGGGATTCATGATGAACCATTTACACCATGGAACATGACTGGGGATTCATGATGAACCTTTTACACCATGGAACATGACTGGATTCATGATGAACAATTTACTCCATGACAACCCGTTCCCATATGTCGGTTTTTCATTGACGACCATTTCTAACCGATAACATGGTTTCCGTTTCTCAGCAACATATGTGAGGCTCGTCTTATGCTTCTGGGGAAAACAAAACCAAAACCAAAACCCAAAACCAAAACCAAAACCAAACCAAAACCAAACCAAACCAAACCAAACCAAACCAAACCAAACCAAACCAAACCAAACCAAACCAAACCAAACCAAAAACAAACCAAACCAAAACACAACAAACCACAACACAACACAACACAACACAACACAACACAACACAACACAACACAACACAACCCAAACCAAACCAAACCAAACCACACGTTCTATAGCTTCCGTTTCTCGGCGAGAAACGGTAAGTCTGTCTAATGCCGCCAAAAAGGCAGATAATGTGTCCACCGCCACTTACAATACAGATGATGTGATTTCTGAATCTCAGTGACAACGATAGGGTTGTCTTACGCCACTTACAATACAGATGATGTGATTTCTGAATCTCAGCGACAACAATAGGGTTGTCCACCGCCACTTACAATACAGATGATGTGATTTCTGAATCTCAGTGACAACAATAGGGTTGTCTTACGCCACTTACAATACAGATGATGTGATTTCTGAATCTCAGTGACAACAATAGGGTTGTCTTACGCCACTTACAATACAGATGATGTGATTTCTGAATCTCAGTGACAACGATAGGGTTGTCTTACGCCACTTACAATACAGATGATGTGATTTCTGAATCTCAGTGACAACGATAGGGTTGTCTTACGCCACTTACAATACAGATGATGTGATTTCTGAATCTCAGCGACAACAATAGGGTTGTCCACCGCCACTTACAATACAGATGATGTGATTTCTGAATCTCAGTGACAACAATAGGGTTGTCTTACGCCACTTACAATACAGATGTGATTTCTGAATCTCAGCGACAACAATAGGGTTGTCTTACGCCAGTGGAAAAGACAGACTTTTTTTTTTCTCAGAGACAAACTATACGGTTGTTAAATGCCATTGGAACGGATACATTATTCTCTAGTTTGGGAATATAGAATATCTGGATTAGGTGCTCAAAATTTGCGAATGACTATGAAATCGCATGAGTATGCCACTGAGCATATGCTAGAGACAGTTGATGATGTGCAATGTGCATGTGTTGACTGGCACGTGGAAATGATGTGTGGGCACTCTGAATTGGTTCGTATGTAGAGCCGGTTTCTTGGTTCACAGCAACACGTGTAGATATGGACTTCCTTTTGTGTCAAACGTCAAGAACACGTCACGTCTTTGGCGAATAGAAAGTGACAGAAATGGTCAGTGTACAGTTGCTTAGCGTCACATTGACTTTTATCCTAAGGCACTTTTCTACGTATTATTTGGTTTTGAGTGTGGTAGCAAACGACTCAAAATCACCTAAGGTGAGTAATTAACAGAAGATATCTATACCTGTGGAACACACTGGAAGGCGACAAAGAGCGTTCTAACTCTCACAACCGGGTAGAAAATGGGTACACAACAGGTGTTGCTTTACTTCGAACAAACAAAAAAAAGTAATTTTGTAAACAGGTAACTTCAGTATTTCAATTACCGTCTCGTTGCTTTGGATAACACAACGCTTGAATAGTCAAACGAGTTTCCGCCGGCAATTCAAACTGGGGCAAGTGGTTTTAAATGTAGTATTGATTAAAACATCGTTCGTGCTCCATTTCCAAACTGGGGCGACTACTTGTAATTTCAATATTGATCAAAGCGTTCAATGCGCTCCATTTTTAAACTGGGGCGCCTCGTTTGATTTCTAGTATTGATTAAACTTTGCGACTTGTTTTCATTCCAGTATGTTTTAATGGACTATGGCGACTCTCTGCGATTCAAGTGCTGATCAAACGCTGGCGATTCCTTTCAATTGCAGTATTGATCTTACTGTGGCGATAGTTTTTTTTTTTAAATCCAGTATTAATTGAACTGTTGCGACTTGTTTTAATTCCAGTATTGATCAAACTGTGGACAGTTGTTTTAATTCCAATATGAAACAAATTGAAAAAAATGTTGATCGATTCAAAATTCAAGTTCTGTATCATTGATGGAGAACCTAGCGAGTAAAGCTGCTTTAAAGCAACATAATAAATAGTGTTTTGTTTTTCAGCAATAGCAGGTCTTAACGCAAATAATACGAATACTTTGTCAGTTTTACTCTTTTGACAAAAGGGAAGAAAATAGTCTTTAACTGCAAATGCATCAGACGTAAGGGTCATTTACGTTATGTGAAATTATAGTAATTCATGGCATAACTTTTAAAACATTCTACATCTTATGACTACGTCTCCAACATGTCGGGCAGAAAAGAACACAAAATGTCGAAGGGTCTAATTAACAAGAACACTGAGGTGAATTTCACCCCAGTGAAAAAAGATCAGAAATGAAGTCTGGGCTGAGAGGGAAACGACCACACCCCTGTCCACTGCATTTCACATGTATCACACACCACTGTCCACTGCCCTTCAACTGTATCACAAACACCACTGTCCACTGTCCTTCAACTGTATCACACACACCACTGTCCACTGTCCTTCAACTGTATCACACACCACTGTCCATGTCCTTCAACTGTATCACACACCACTGTCCACTGTCCTTCAACTGTATCACACACCACTGTCCACTGTCCTTCAACTGTATCACACACCACTGTCCACTGTCCTTCAACTGTATCACACACCACTGTCCACTGTCCTTCAACGTATCACACACCACTGTCCACTGTCCTTCAACTGTATACACACCACTGTCCACTGTCCTTCAACTGTATCACACCACCACTGTCCACTGTCCTTCAACTGTATCACCACCACTGTCCACTGCATTCATGTATCACACACCACTGTCCACTGTCCTTCAACTGTATCACACACCCACTGTCCACTGTCCTTCAACTGTATCACACACCACTGTCCACTGCCTTCAACTGTATCACACACCACTGTCCACTGTCCTTCAAACTGTATCACACACCACTGTCCACTGTCCTTCAACTGTATCCACACCACTGTCACTGCCCTTCAACTGTATCACACACCACTGTCCACTGTCCTTCAACTGTATCACACACCACTGTCCACTGTCCTTCAACTGTATCACACACCACTGTCCACTGTCCCTTCAACTGTATCACACACACCTGTCCACTGTCCTTCAACTGTATCAACACACCACTGTCCACTGTCCTTCAACTGTATCACACACCACTGTCCACTGTCCTTCAACTGTATCACACACCACTGTCCACTGTCCTTCAACTGTATCACAACCACTGTCCACTGTCCTTCAACTGTATCACACACACTGTCACTGTCCTTCAACTGTATGCACACACCACTGTCCACTGTCCTTCAACTGTATCACACACCACTGTCCACTGTCCTTCAACTGTATCACACACACACATGTCCACTGTCCTTCAACTGTATCACAACACACTGACCACTGTCTTCAACTGTATCACACACCACTGTCCACTGCCTTCAACTGTTACAACACCACTGCCACTGTCCTTCAAACTGTATCACACACCACTGTCCACTGTCCTCAACTGTATCACACACCACTGTCCACTGTCCTTCAACTGTATCACACACCACTGTCCACTGCCTTCAACTGTATCACACACCACTGTCCACTGTCCTTCAACTGTATCACACCACTGCCACTGTCCTTCGCTGTATCACACCACCACTGTCCACTGTCCTTCAACTGTATCACACACCACTGTCCACTGTCCTTCAACGTACACACACCACTGCCACTGCCCTTCAACTGTATCACACACCACTGTCCCTGCCCTTCAACTGTATCACACACCACTGTCACTGTCCTTCAACGTATCACGACACCACTGTCACTTCCTTCAACGTATCAACACACCACTGTCCACTGCCTTCAACGATCACACACCACTGTCCATGTCCTTCAACTGTATCACACACCACTGTCCATTGTCCTTCAACTGTATCACACACACTGTCCTCTGTCCTTCAACTGTATCACACACCATGTCCTGCTCAGTATCAACACCACTGTCTTCACGTATCACACCAGTCACTGTCTAGTTCACACATGCCCTGCCTTCAGGTCACACACGCACTGCTACGTACACAGTCCATGTCTATGTACACCACGCACTGTCTTCACTGTACACCAGCCATGCTTAACTGTACACACATGCATGCTAACGTAACCCACTGTCCCGCTTCACTGTTAACACTGTCATGCTACGTAACACACTGTATGCTCGTCACACCTGCATGCTTCAGTCCCAGCATGCCCTCACTGTATAACACCATGTCTGTCCTACGTCCACAGCGCCTATGTAACACATCCAGCTTCACTTACACAACCAGTCACGTCTTCAACTGATAAACTGCAGTCTACGTACACATGCACGCTTACGTCAACACCATGCCCTGTCTCAGTTACCCTCCATGCTCAACGTTCACACCACGTCCGTCCTTCACTTAAACACATGCCTGCTCGTATCAAACCTGTCACGCCAAGTCACCCATGTCCATCTTCACTATCCACCACGCCATGCTACGTAACACCGTCTCATGTATCACCACAGTCCGTCTTCAGATCACAACCACGCCATGCTTCAACTGTATAACACCACTGTCTGCTTCACTTTCACCACGCTGCTTCTGTATCACCCACTGTCCATGTCTTAACGTATACACCCCTGCATGCTTCAGTCCCATGCGCCTTATGTACCACCACTGTCCGCTCACGTTCACCCGTCCTCTCAGTCACACACCATGCCATGCTTCAACGTATCACAACACTGTCCACTGCTTCAACTGTATCCACACACCTGCCTGCTTCATGTATCACCACACTGTCCCTGCTTCAAGTATCCACACAGACACTGCTTACTGTATCCACACCTGTCATGTCCTTCACTGTACACACACATGTCACTGCTTCACTGTATCACACCACTGTCCACGCCTTCAACGTATCACACACACTGTCCTGTCTCAACTGTATAACCACTGTCACTTCCTTCAACGTTCAACACACTGTCCATGCTTCAACTGTATCACACACCCTGCACGTCCTTCACTGTATCACACACCTGTCACTGTCCTTCATGTATCACACACATGTCCACGTCCTTCACTGTATCACACACCACTGTCCACGTCTTCATTACCCACACCCTGTCACTGCCTCGTACACACACACACTGCCCTGCCTTCACTGTATCACACCCACTGTCACTGCCTTCAACTGTATACACACCATGTCCACTGCCTTCACTGTATCACACACCACTGTCCACGCCTTCACTGTATCACACCCACTGTCCATGCCTTCATGATCAACACACACTGTCATGCCTTCAACTGTTCACACCACCACTGCACTGCCTTACGTATCCACACACTGCCACTGTCCTTCAACTGTATCACACACACATCACTGTCTTCACTGTATCACACACCACTGTCCACTGCCTTCAATTGTATCACACACCACTGTCCACTGCCTTCAATGTATCACACACCACGTCCTGTCTCACTGTATACACACACACTGTCATGTCCTTCAACGTATCCACACCACTGTCACTGCCTTCAATGTATCCACCACACCACTGTCATCCTACCTCCCGACACACCATGTCATGCTTCAGTATCCCCCTGTCCCTCTTAGTCACCGTCCTCTTCAGTATCACACCAGTGCTACGTTCACACCACTGTCACTGTTACGTATACACCTCTTCTTATGTACACGCTTTCTGTATCCCGTCCGCTCAACGTATACACATCCTGTTCAACTGTACCACGTTGCTACTGTTCAACCGCTGTCTACGTATCAACAACTGATGCTTAGTCCCACTGCACCACGTATAAAATGTCATGCCTCACGTCAAACACCTGCATTCAACCTGTCACTGCTATGTATCACACATCAACTACCACAGTCACACACTGCCACTCTTCAAGTATCCACACCATGTCCACTGCCTTCAACTGTATCACACACCATGTCCACTGTCCTTCAACTGTATCAACACACTGTCACTGCCTTCATTATCACACACACTGTCACTGTCCTTCAACTGTATACACACCACTGTCCACTGCCCTTCAATGTACCACACCACTGTCCATGCCTTCAATGTATCACACACCACTGTCCATGTCCTTCAACTGTATCACACACCACTGTCACTGCCTTCAACGTATCACACACACTGTCCTGCCTTCAACTGTATCACACACCACTGTCACTGCCTTCAACTGTATCACACACCATGTACTTCCTTCAACTATCACACACCACTGTCCACTGCTTCAACGTATCACACACCATGTCCATGCCTTCACGTTACACACACTGTCATGTCCTTCAACGTATCACACACCATGCACTGTCCTTCAACTGTATCACAACCACGTCCTCTTCACGTTCACACACCACTCCACTGCCACTGTCACACACTCCACTGTCCACGTTCAACTGTCCTCCTCACGTTCACACACACTCTGCCTTCCGTTACACACCATCCTCTGTCAACCTGTATCTCACACCACTCCACTGCCTCACTGTATCACACCACTGCATGCCTTCACTATCACACACACTGCCACTGTCTTCACTGTACACACACCCTGCCCTGCTTCACGTATCACACACTGCCTGCTTAACTGTATCACAACACGTCCTGCCTTCAACTGTACACACACACCCTCTTCCTTCACACCATCCTCACTTCACCATCACTCTATTCAACCATGTCCTACTTACACACATACTCTTACACCACTTCATGCCTCCAACCGCTAATTACCACTCCATGCCTCATGAACACAGCATGTCACGATCCCACATGTCCATGTCTACTATACCAGTCGCTTAATGTATAACACCACTCCAGTTCAACGTCACACACTGTCACTCACTTCAACGTATCCAACACTCCACTCCTTAACTGTATCACACACCACTCCACTCTAACTATCACCTCCACTTCCATTCCTTCATTCACACACCACTGCCTCTTCAACTGTATCAACACCACGCCACGTCCTTCAACTTTACAACCTCCACTGTCCACTGTCTCACTTATCACTCAACTGTCACACTCCACTGTCACACTGTCCTTCTCAACTATCACACCACCACTTCCACTGCTTCACTGTCACACAGTCCACCCCTTCAACGTATCCCACCACTTCCACTTCCTCACACCACGCACTGCCTTAACGTACACACACCACTGCTCCTACTACACACCCATGTCCA
>CM065745.1:363579-373579 GCA_033310375.1 Conus canariensis
AACTGTATCCCCCCACCACGCCACTGTCCTTCCCAAAAATTACACACCAAGGGCCACTGGCCTTCAACCCATCCCCCCACCAAGTCCACTTCCCCCTTTAACTGAAACACCCCCAAATGTTTCCCCGCCCCTTCAACGGGAACACCCCCCCCTGTCCAAATGTCCTTCAACCGGGGGGAAAAAAACACCACTGCCACTCCTTTTTAAGTACACACAAAAACTGGCCACTGCCCCTTTAACGTATCACACCCCACGTCCCCCTGCCTTTTAACTGATCACACACCCCTGTCCCCCCGTCCCCTTTCCCCCCAAATGTCCACGAACACACACCCGTCCACGTCCTTCACGTATCACCCCACACCACGGGGGAACCCTTCCCCTTTAAATGTAAAAAAACACCACTTCCACTGTTTCAACTGATCACACACCCTGTCCACTGCCCCTTTAACTGTAAAAAACACCATGCCACTGTCCTTTTAATGTCCACAACCCCTGTCCCCTGCCCCAATTTTAAACAAAACACCACTGTCCCTGTCCCCTTAACCCTTTTAAAAACACACCATGCCACTCCTTCAACCGTATTACACACCACTGCCCTGCCTTCACGGGATACACCCCACTGTCCACGCCTTCAACTGTAAACACCCCACCAATGGGCCCCCCGTCCCCCCCCAAAAGTATACACACACCACTGTCCACTGCCTTCAACTGTAACACACACCACTGTCCACTGCCCCTTTAACTTTTCACACACCACTGTCCACGCCCCTTTAAAGTTTTCACACACCACGTCCCCCCTTCCCTTTAACTGTATCAAACACCACGGCCCTTTTCCCCCTTAAAGTTCACACACCACTGCCACGTCCTTCAAAAAACACAAAACCCAAAAACCCCCTTTCAACTAACACACCACGTCCACTGTCCCTTTAACTGTATCCACCCCCACTGTCCACGCCCTTTAACTGTACCCCACACCCCCCACTGCCTTCCCAAAAATATCACACACCACCCGTCCACTGCCCCTTTAACTGTATCCCCCCCACACCACTGTCCCCCTGCCCCTTTAACTGTATCACACACCACTGCCCTGCCTTCAAATGTAAACACACACCACTGTCCACTGTTTTTAAGTATCACACCCACTTTCCCCGGCCTTAACTGTATCAAAACAAACCCTGCCCCTTTTTTCCCCCCTTTCCCCTTTTTAAAACAAAAATGTCCCCCTTCCCCCTTTTTAAAAAATTTTTCCCACACCCCCTGTTTTTACTTTCCCCCCCCAAAATTAAAACACACACCCTGTCCACTCCCTTAACCTTTTCACAAAACCAAATGTCCTGCCTTCAAACCTTTTTACACACCACTTCCCCCCCCCCTTCAAGTATCCCCCCACCCTTTCCCTGTCCTTCAAAGGGACACACCAAAACCCCTTTCCACGCCTTTAAAGGAACCCCCCCCCTGTCCCCCTGCCCCCCTTAAATTTACACACACCAAAGCCACTGTCCTTCCCCCAAACCCTGTAATCCTTTAAGTTTCCACCACTGTCCACTGTCCTTTAACTGTAACACACACCACTGTCCACTCCCCTTTCCCCCCCACAAAACGTTCCCCCTGCCCTTCCCTTTTTTCACACAACCCCCTGTCCACTGTTCCCCCTTTTTCCCCAAAACCCACGTCCACGTCCCCTTTAAAAGGGTTTACACCCCTTTCCCCTTTTTCCCAACGTAAAACCCCACCCACTTCCACTGCCCCTTTAAGTAACAACCACTGCCATCCTTTCAGTAACAAAAACCACTGCCCCGCCCCTTAACTGTTCAAAAAACCCCCGCCCTGCCTTCAACTGTATCAACCCCCCCTTCCCCTGCCTCAAGTTAACCACCCCCCGTCCCCGCCTTTAACGACACACACCACTGCCACTGTCCCTTTCCGTATCCCCCCAAACCCAAAAATCCACTTTTTCCCTTTTTTGTACAAAACCCTGCCCCGCCTTTAACGTTTTACAACCACGCCAATTCCCCCTTTTTTTAAAACACACCAAATTCCCTGTCCTTAAAGGGAAACACCACCAAAATGCCCCCTTTTCCGTACACACACCATGTCCCCCGCCTTCAACGGAAAAACCCAAATTCCCCCCCCCCCCAACTTATAAACCCATTTTCCCTGCCCCCCTGTAAACAACCACTGCCACGTCCTTCAATTATCACCCAAACCCCTGTCCACTCCCCCTTTTTTTATCACACACCCCGGGCCACGCCCTTTAAAAAAATTTAAAAACCCATTCCAGCCTTCAAATTTCAAAAACCACGCCCCGCCCCCTTTAAAAGTACAACACCATGTCCATTCCCCTTTAAAGTATCCCCCCACCCTGTCCACGGCCTTTAAATTAACACAAACCCCCGTCCCTTCCTTTAAGATCAAAACCCCCCCTTCCACTGCCCCCAAAAGTAAACACACACCCCTGCCACTGCCCTTCAAAGATAAAAAAACCCTTCCCTGCCCCTTTAACTGTATCCCCCACCACCCCCACTGTTTTAACGTACCCCCCACCACTGCCCTTCCTTCAACCCTTCCACACCCCTTGGGGCCAAATTTCCCTTTTTCGTATCAAACACCACGTCCCTGCCTCAAATTTCACACACCACGCCCCTGCCCTTTTAACCGTACACAAAAACCACTTTCCCGCCCTTTAACCGTATCCCCCCCCCCGCCACTTCCCCTTTCCGGGTTTTTAAAAAAAACCTTCCCCCCTTTAAAAAATAAAACCCCCATGCCACTGTTAAGTATCCCCCCCCCCGTCCACGGGCCCCAAGGGGACAACACCCCCCCCCCCCCCGCCTTCAAATGTTCACAACCCCTGCCACGCCCCTTTAACGTATCACACAAACCCCCCCCTTCCTTCCCCCACAAAACCCCTGGCCCGGGCCTTTAATTTTTAAAACCCCCACTGCCCTGTCCTTCAAATGTTCAACAAACCCTTTTTCCCGCCCCCTTCCCCCAAAGTTTTTAACACACCACCCCGTCCCTTTTCCTTTAACTGTATACAACCCCCTGCCAGCCTTCAACGTTACACACAAACCCCTTCCACTTTCCCCTTTTTCCCGAAAAAAAACACCACTTCCCAAACCCCCCGTATCACCCCCCACCCACTTCCCCCTTTAAAGGGTTTAAAACCCCCCCCACCCCCCAAATGTTCCCAACCCTTTTCCATTTTAACTTTTCACAAAACCCACTGCCCCAAAGCCCCCCCTTTTTAAAGTAAAACAAAACACCACGTCCCCCTTCCCCTTTTAAACAACACCCCCGGCCCCGTCCCTTTAAAGAACACCCCAAAAACCCCCCCCGTTTTCCTTTTTCCCAACCCACCCCCAAAACAAAACCACTGTCCACTGCCCTTAACCGTACACCACCCCCGCCCTTCCTTTAAAGTACACACCCACGTCCCCCGCCTTCAACTTATCACACACCCGCCCCCCTTTTTCCCTTTTTTACACACACCCTGTCCCTTTTTCAAAAAGACAAACCCCGGCCCCTTCCTTTCCCAAAGAAAACCCCACACCCCCCTGTCCACCCTTAACGATTAAAAAAACCCCCGTCCCTGCCCCCCAAAGTATCAACCCCCCATTCCCTTTCCCCTTTTCCCCCCAAATTTTTTTTTTTGTATCCCCCACCACGCCACTGTTTTTCCCCTTACACACACCATTCCACTGGCCTTCAAATGATACAACCACTGTCCACTGCCCTTCAACCGTAAACCCACCACCGCCCGCCCCCTTTTTCTGTATAAACCCCAAACCCGTCCCCTTTCCTTTAAACCCTAAAACACCCCCCGCCAAATGCCCCCTTTTTCTTTTCCCCACACCACTGTCCCCCTCCTTTAATTATCAAACCCACTTTCCCCCCCCCCCTTTTAATTTTCCCCACCCAGGGCCCCTTTCCTTTTAACCCTTTAACAAAACCAATGCCCCCTTCCCTTTAACAAAAAACACCACTGCCCTTTTTTTCCCTTTTCCACAAAACCACGCCCTGTCCCTTAACCGTTTTCAACACCACTGCCACGTCCTTTAACTGTTCAAAACCCCCCCGCCACTGCCCCCTTAACTTATCACCACCAAAGTCCCGGCCCCAACGGGATCACACCCCCTTTCCCTGCCCCTTTAAGTAACACACAAACCCCTTTCCCCTTTCCCCCTTAAAGATAAAACACCACGCCCCCTGGCCCTTTAAAAGTTTACACACCACTTCCACTTCCCCCTTTTTCCCCCACAAACACCACTGTCCCTGCCCCTTTTTCGGGATCACAAACCCCCCTGTCCCTGCCCTTTAAATTATCACAAAACCCAAAAACCAAAGTCCCTTTAACGTATAAACACCACTGCCACTGCCCCCTTAAAAATTTTCCCCACACCATGGGCCACGCCCCTTTAATGAACCCCAAACCCCCCGCCCCCGCCTTCAACTGTATCAACACCACTGCCCTGCCCTTAAAACACAACCCGTCCACTGCCCTTCAACGATCACACCCATTCCAGCCTTCAAGTAACACACAAAACCCCGTCCCTTCCTTCAACCCCCTACCACCAAAACCCTGTCCAGCCCTTCCCAAAGTTCCCCACCACTGTCCACTGTCCCCAACTTATCAAACCCCCGCCCGTCCTTCCAACGTATCACACACCACGTCCCTTCCTTTAACGTACAAAACCCCCCACTGCCTTCCCGTATCACACACCCTGTCCATTTTTAAAGTACACACAAACCACGTCCACGTCCTTCAAAATAAAAAAAAACCACGCCACTGTCCTTCAACGTAAACACCCCGCCATGCCCCCTTAAGTATCAACACCACTTCCCTGTCCTTAAATAACACACCCCACTGCCAGCCCCCTTAACTTACACAACCCCCCACCCCAAATTAAAACCCCGCCCCCTTTAACCGTATCACACCCACGTCCACTGTCCTTCAACTTTAACACACACCACTGTCCACTCCTTCACGTATCACACACCACTGTCCACTGTCCTTCAACGTATGACACACCACTGACCCTGTCCTTCAACTGTATCACACACACCATGTCCACTGTCCTTCAACTGTATCACACACCCACTGTCCACTGTCCTTCAACTGTATCACACACCACTGCCACTGCCCTTCAACTGTATCACACACCACTGTCCACTGCCCTTCAACTGTATCACACACCACTGTCCACTGTCCTTCAACTGTATCACACACCACTGTCCACTGTCCTTCAACTGTATCACACACCACTGTCCACTGCCCTTCAACTGTATCACACACCACTGTCCACTGTCCTTCAACTGTATCACACACCACTGTCCACTGTCCTTCAACTGTATCACACACCAACTGTCCACTGTCCTTCAACTGTATCACACACCACTGACCACTGTCCTTCAACTGTATCACACACACACTGACCACTGCCCTTCAATGTATACACACACCACTGTCCACTGTCCTTCAACTGTATCACACACCACTGTCCACGTCCTTCAACTGTATCACACACCACTGTCCACTGTCCTTCAACTGTATCACACACCACTGTCCACTGTCCTTCAACGTATCACACACCACTGTCCTTTCCTTCAACTGTATCACACACCACTGCCACTGTCCTTCAACTGTATACACACACCACTGTCCACTGTCCTTCAACTGTATCACACACCACTGTCACTGCCCTCAACTGTATCACACACCACTGTCACTGCCTTCAACTGTATGACTACACCACTGTCACTGTCCTTCAACTGTATCACACCCACTGTCCACTGTCCTTGAACTGTATCACACACCACTGTCCACTGTCCTCAACTGTATCACCACCCACTGTCCACTGTCCTTCAACTGTATCACACACCACTGCCACTGTCCTTCAACTGTATCACACACCACTGTCCACTGTCCTTCAACTGTATGACACACCACTGTCCACTGTCCTTCAACCGTATCACACACCACTGTCCACTGTCCTTCACGTATCACACACCACTGTCCACTGTCCTTCAACTGTATCACACACATGTCCACTGTCCTTCAACTGTATCACACACCGCTGTCACTGTCTTCAACTGTATCACACACCACTGTCCACTGCCTCCTGTATCACACACCACTGTCTACTGTCCTTCAACGTATCACACACCACTGTCACTGTCCTTCAACTGTATCACACCATGCCACTGTCCTCAACTGTATCACACACCATGTCCACTGTCCTTCACTGTATGATACACCACTGTCCATGCCTTCAACTGTACACACACCACTGTCCACTGTCCTTCAACTGAATCACACCACTGTCCATGTCCTTCACTGTATCACAACACACGTCCCTGTCCTTCAACTGTATCACACACACTGTCCACTGTCCTTCAACGTATCACACACATTGTCCACTGTCCTTCAACTGTATCACACACCACTGTCCACTGTCCTTCAACTGTATCACACAACACTGTACACTGTCCTTCTACTGTATACACACCACTGTCCATGTCCTTCAACTGTATCACACACCACTGTCCACTGTCCTTCAACCGTATCAACACCACTGTCCACTGTCCTTCAACGTATCACACACACTGTCCACTGTCCTTCAACTGTATGACACACCACTGTCCACGCCTTCAACTGTATCACACACCACTGTCCACTGTCCTTCAACGTATCACACACCATGTCCACTGTCCTTCAACGTATCACACACCACTGCCACTGTCCTTCAACGTATCACACACACCACTTTCCACTGTCCTTCAACGTATCACACACCACTGTCCACTGTCTTCAACTGTATCACACACCGCTGTCGACTGTCTTCAACTGTATCACACACCACTGACATGCCTTCGCCTGTATCACACACCCGTCACTGTCCTTAACTGTATCACACACACTGTCCACGTCCTTCAACTGTATCACACACCACTGCCACTGTCCTCAACTGTATCACACACCACTGTCCACTGTCCTTCAACTGTATGACACACCACTGTCACTGCCCTTCAACTGTATGACACACACCACTGTCCCTGTCCTTCAACTGAATCACACACATGTCCACTGTCTTCATGTATCACACACCACTGTCCACTGTCCTTCAACTGTATCACCCACTGTCCACTGCCTTCAACTGTATCACACACCACTGTCCACTGTCCTTCAACTGTATGACACACACCACTGTCCACTGTCCTTCAACTGTATCACACACCACTGTCCACTGTCCTTCAACTGTATCACACACCACTGTCCACTGTCCTTCAACGTATCACACACCATTGTCCACTGTCCTTCAACTGTATCACACACACCACTGTCCACTGTCCTTCAACTGTATCACACACCACTGTCCACTGTCCTTCTACTGTATTACACACCACTGTCCACTGTCCTTCAACTGTATCACACACCACTGTGCACTGTCCTTCAACTGTATCACACACCACTGTCCACTGTCCTTCAACTGTATCACACACCACTGACCACTGCCCTTCAGCTGTATCACACACCACTGTCCACTGTCCTTCAACTGTATCACACACCACTGTCCACTGTCCTTCAACTGTATCACACACCACTGTCCACTGTCCTTCAACTGTATCACACACCACTGTCCACTGTCCTTCAACTGTATCACACACCACTGACCACTGTCCTTCAGCTGTATCACACACCACTGTCCACTGTCCTTCAATTGTATCACACACCACTGTCCACTGTCCTTCAACTGTATCACACACCACTGTCCACTGTCCTTCAACTGTATCACACACCACTGTCCACTGTCCTTCAACTGTATCACACACACCACTGTCTACTGTCCTTCAACTGTATCACACACCACTGTCCACTGTCCTTCAACTGTATCACACATCACTGTCCACTGTCCTTCAATTGTATCACACACCACTGTCCACTGTCCTTCAACGATATCACACACCACTGTCCACTGTCCTTCAACTGTATCACACATCACTGTCCACTGTCCTTCAACTGTATCACACACCACTGTCCACTGTCCTTCAACTGTATCACACATCACTGTCCACTGTCCTTCAACTGTATCACACACCACTGTCCACTCTCCTTCAACTGTATCACACACACACACCACTGTCCTTCAACCGTATCACACATCACTGTCCACTGTCCTTCAACTGTATCACACACACACACACCACTGTCCACTGCCATTCAACTGTATCACACACCACTGTCCACTGTCCTTCAACTGTATCACACACCACTGTCCACTGTCCTTCAACTGTATCACACACACCACTGTCCACTGTCCTTCAACTGTATCACACACACCACTGTCCACTGTCCTTGAACTCTATCACACACCACTGACCACTGTCCTTCAACTGTATCACACACACCACTGTCCACTGTCCTTCAACTCTATCACACACCACTGACCACTGCCCTTCAATTGTATCACACACTCCACTGTCCGCTGCCCTTTAACTGTATTACACAGCACTATCCACTGTCCTTCAACTGTATCAAACACAGTTGCAATGCCGTAAGCCGGGAAGTGGAGAGAGAGTGGTGGGGGTGGGGGTGGGGATGGGGGGGATGTCTAGTGTCCAGACTTCATGCTTGACAGGCACTATCCTTGGGGAGTGGAGAGTGTGTGTGTGTGTGTGTCTGGGGTGGGTGGGGGGGAGCTGGCGCGGGGGGGGGGGGGGGCGGGTTGTAGAGGTCAAGTGCCCAGACTACCTGCCTGACGGGCACTATTCTGGGGGAGTGGAGAGAGTGGGTGGAGGGGGTAGTAGAGGTCAGGTGTCCAGACTACCTGCCTGACGGGCACTATTCTGTGGGAGTGGAGAGAGTGGGGGGAGGGGGGTAGTAGAGGTCAGGTGCCCAGACTACCTGAGTGACGGGCACTACCCTGGGGAAGTGGAGAGAGTGTGGGGGAGGGGGGTAGTAGAGGTCTGGTGCCCAGACTACCTGCGTGACGGGCACTGCCCTGGGGAAGTGGAGAGAGTGGGGGAAGGGGGGTAGTAGAGGTCAGATGTTTACACTACCTGCCTGACGGGCACTATCCTGGGGGAGCGGAGAGAGTGGGGGGAGGGGGGTAGTAGAGTTCAGGTGCCCACATTACCTGCCTGACGGGCATTATCCGGGGAGAGTGGAGAGAGGGGTGGGAGGGGTTAGTATAGGTCAGGTGCCCACATTACCTGCCTGATGGGCATTATCCGGGGACAGTGGAGAGAGTGGTGGGAGGGGGGTAGTAGAGGTCTGGTGTTTACATTACCTGCCTGACGGACACTACTTGCGAGCAGTGGAGAGAGTGCTGGGAGGGGGTAGTAGAGGTCAGGTACCCAGGGGGGGTGGGGGGTAGTAGAGATCTGGTGTTTACACTCCCTGCCTGACGGTTACTATCCTGGGGAAGTGGAGTGTGTGTGTGTGTGTGTAGGGGGGTTGGGGTGGGGGTGGGGGGTAGTAGAGGCCTGGTGTTTACACTACCTGTCTGACGGGCACTATCCTAAGGGAGTGGAGTGTATGTGTGTGTGGGGGGGTGGGGGGGTGGGGGTAGTAGAGGCCTGGTGTTTACACTCCCTGTCTGACGGGCACTATCCTGGGGGAGTGGAGTGTGTGTGTGTGGGGGGGGGGTGGGGGGGTGGGGGGGAGTAGTGAGGCCTGGTGTTTACACTACCTGTCTGACGGGCACTATCCTGGGGGAGTGGAGTGTGTGTGTGGGGGGGGGGGGGGGTGGGGGGTGGGGGGTGGGGGGTAGTAGAGGCCTGGTGTTTACACTCCCTGTCTGACGGGCACTATCCTGGGGGAGTGGAGTGTGTGTGTGGGGGGGGGGGTGGGGGGATGGGGGGGTGGGGGGGAGTAGAGGCCTGGTGTTTACACTACCTGTCTGATGGGCACTATCCTGGGGGAGTGGAGTGTGTGTGTGGGGGGGGGGGGGTGGGGGGGGGTAGTAGAGGCCTGGTGTTTACACTACCTGTCTGACGG
>CM065745.1:378579-383579 GCA_033310375.1 Conus canariensis
AGAAGTATCAGACCCACAATTGTTGATGCTGAACAGACTCAGGCAAGAACTCACAGGCCCACTATTCGTGATGCTGAACAGACTCAGGCAAGAAGTATAGGACCCACAATTCTTGATGCTGACTGGTACGGATCTGATGCTCACAGCTTTAACAGACTTATGAGACAAAGGGATCGTGATGCTCACTGCTTTAATAGACTTATGAGACAAAGGGATCTGATATTCACAGCTTTAACAGACTTATAAGACAAAGGGATCTTGGTCTTGACCACCTTTGTACAGGGAGAAATTAAAAACAAAGGGAACTTGGTACTGACTACCTTTGCACATGGAGAACGTTAAAACAAAGGGCTCTTGATGCTAACTGCTTTAAACACCTAGTCAGCGAAAAGTATAACTCACAGGGATCTTCATGTTGACTGCTGTCACAGACTTGGTCAGAGCGAGCTGTAAGAGAAAGGGATCTTAACGTTGACTGTTTGACAGATTATGCCAGTGAGAACCATGACATGCAGGGATGCAATCTTTTTCAACGGGCTTCGTCAGGGAGAACTACGACAGGTTCAGATCTTAATGCTGTCTTTTTCGACACACTTTTTCAGGGAAAACTATGACAGGTTGGGATCTTAATGCTGTCTTTTCCACAGACTCATACACAAAGAACTATCAGACATACAGATCTTAATGCTGACTGGTACAACAGACTCAGACAGGTAGAACTATCAGATGTGAATATCTTGATGACGACAGCTTTGAGAGAGAGAGAGAGAGAGAGAGAGAGAGAGAGAGAGAGAGAGAGAGAGAGAGAGAGAGAGAGAGAGAGAGAGAGAGAGAGACGGGGGGTGGGTGGGGCAGGGGTCTGGGATCGTTCCAACATTTCATTTGGTAATATCCTCATTAAGCCTTGGGGGAAATTGGATATTGGACATGGGATGATGGGGTCGGGAGGGCGTTGTTCGCAATTTGCTATCAGCTTCCTACATCGGAAAAAAAAGAGCCAGCGTGTCTGTCAATGTATACAATAGCGTCTTTCTTTTCCATTATAAAGGTTAGCTCATTGAAAGTCTGCTTGAGTCAATAAATCCTCATACAACATTTGAAAATTGCATTTGTTCAGTTCACTACATTCTGCTCTATTGTATACTGTGCTGTCAAATTCTGCTCTAGGAACTGATGTTCGGCTGTTCTATTCTCTTCTGTTCTATTCTGTTCTGTTCTATTCTGTTCTTTCCTATTTTACTTTATCATGTACTTTGTTTGATACCCTCTCCTTTTTCGTTCCATAATTATTACATGTCTTGAAATAATAATAATAATAATAACAACAACAGCAACAACAACAACAACAACAACAACAACAACAACAATAATAATAATAATATTAACAATAATACTATATAAACAACAATAACAACAAAACACCAATAGTAGTAGTAGTAGTAGTAGTAGTAGTAATAATAATAATAATAATAATAATAATGGTTTCTTATATAGCGCTTAATCAAACGAATTTCTCTAAGCGCTTTACAAAATCATACTACATTCACCCTTCTCATATACAATAGTACACCTTAATAATAATAATAATGATTTCTTATATAGCGCTTAATCAAACGAATTTCTCTAAGCGCTTTACAAAGTCATACTACATTCACCCTTCTCATATACAATAATACACCTTACACCCAACTACAAATACTATTACTACAATAACTAACAAATCCTAATCCTACCAATGTGACATTCACTTATTCTTCAAATATCACTACAAAAACTTAATCCTATAACGTTCACCTTACACCCAACTACAAATACTATTACTACAATAACTAACAAATCCTAATCCTACCAGTATGACATTTACTCATTTTTCAAGTATCACTACAAAAACTAAACCCTATAACGTTCAATCATACAACAAATACATGTAATAGAGAACATACACATACACTACATTTGAAAAGGCCCAGACGGCTATGGGTTAGGTTGTACCCCCCTCCCCCCACAGCATTGACTAATTATGAGAAAATAGATGGGTTTTAAGTTTAGACTTGAAAGAAGAGATAGAATCTGAATGTCTGAGAGAGTCTGGCAGTCTGTTCCACGTCGCTGGAGCTTGAAAAGAGAAAGATCTTTCACCAGTAGTAGTCCCGAAGCGAGTCATTCGTAGAAGGCGGTCGTCAGCACAGGAGCGTAGTTGTCGAGAGAGGGTGTAGATTTTAAGGAGATCTGAGAGATAAGAAGGTCCATTTTCAAAGAGAGCAGAGAAAGTGAGAGTTGAGATTTTGTACGAGATACGGTTTGAGACAGATAGCCAATGAAGAGAGTGAAGTAGAGGTGAACTGTGATCATATTTTCCTGCTCTACAGACGACTCGGGCTGCATGATTTTGGATTCGTTGTAATCTTTCTATCAGGTATTTTGGAAGGCCGGCCAAAAGTGAGTTGCAGTAATCTATTCTAGATAAGACAAAGGCACAGATGAGAGTTTTTGTAGCATCTGTAGAGAGAAGGTGCTGTATGGAGCTGATTCTTCTTAGTTCTAAATAGGCAATCTCGCAAATATTTGAAACCTGTTTCTCAAAGGAGAGGGATTAGTCAAGAATGACCCCTAGACTGCGGACAGAGGTGGAGACAGAGACGGTACAGTCATTGATAGTGATATTTGAAGACAGAGAAGGATGGTTAGGCTGTTTTGTCACGAACATGAGTTCCGTCTTGTCGTCGTTTAGTTGTAGTTTGTTGGTTGTCATCCAGTCCTTCAGGTCTGCAATGCAGCCCCGCGTCCGAGAAATCAGTGAGTCAATTTCAGCAATGGGAGCCGACTGATGAAGCTGAGTATCCTCAGCAAAGCTCTCATGCGACATGGCGTGACCACTGATGACGTCAGACACAGGATTAGCATACAGCTCAAAAAGGACTGGCCCCAGTACAGAACCCTGAGGCACACCATACCTAAGAGGAGAACTGTCTGAGTATCTGCCCTGTACACACACTGTCTGAGTCCGTCCAGTCAAGTAAGAGATAATCCAGTCGAGAGCTGTGTCTTTGAATCCAAAGGAAGTTTGAAGCCGTGAGAACAAAATGGTATGATCAATCGTGTCAAATGCTGCGGAAAGGTCTAACATCGCTAATAAGGAAACATTCCCATCGTCAAGCCCGCAGGTAGATGCTGCTGAAAGTTGGAAAGTGTGGAGAGGTCATACCATAAAAAGATATTTGTGGGCGCAGTGGGTACACCAAATAAACAGCTAGGTCAAAACAGGCGTCAAGCTTGATTGAACCCCTAATGTATTCCACGAGCACATTAAGTACCCCGAGTATAATAGTAATATGTGTCACGGCTACCTTCAGAACATTAAGTGCTCTGGTAATGTGTGTCACGCCTGTTTTAAGAGTCCTGAGTATACTAGTAATATGTGTCACGACTACCTTCAGAACATTAAGTGCTCTGGTGATGTGTGTAACGCCTGTTTTAAGTGTCCTGAGTATACTAGTAACATGTGTCACGACTACCTTCAGAACATTAAATGCTCTGAGAGTACTGGTTGTATACGTCACGATGATTTTTAAGAACGTTGAGTGTACTGGTAGTGGGTGTCACAAGTACGTTAAGTATCCTGAGAGTACAGGTTATAGATAGTCAGTGTACTGGTAGAGTGTGTCATAAGTACGTTAAGTATCCTGAGAGTACAGGTTATAGATAGTCAGTGTACTGGTAGTGTGTGTCACAAGTACGTTATAAGCATCCTGAGAGTACAGGCTATAGATAGTCAGTGTACTGGTAGTGTGTGTCACAAGTACGTTAAGTATCCTGAGAGTACAGGTTATAGATAGTCAGTGTACTAGCAATGTGTCACAAGTACGTTAAGTATCCTGAGAGTACAGGTTATAGATAGTCAGTATATTGGTAGTGTGTGTCACAAGTACGTTAAGTATCCTGAGAGTACAGGCTATAGATAGTCAGTGTACTGGTAGTGTGTGTCACAAGTACGTTAAGCATCCTGAGAGTACAGGTTATAGATAGTCAGTGTACTGGGAATGTGTGTCACAAGTACGTTAAGTATCCTGAGAGTACAGGTTATAAAAAGTCAGCTGCCATCAAAGAGGTAGTCCATCATTTGGGTGTCTGTAAAGAGGAAGTCCATCATTCATATGTCAGCACAAAGGAAGTCCATTAGTTGTATGTCTGCACAGAGGAAGTCCATCAGTTATTTGTCGGTAAAGAGGTAGTCCATCAGTCAGTTGTTTGTAAAGAGGAAGTCCATCGGTCAGTTGTCTGTAAAGAGGAAGTCCATCAGTCAGTTGTTTGTAAAGAGGAAGTACATCAGTCAGTTGTCTGTAAAGAGGAAGTCCATCAGTCAGTTGTCTGTAAAGAGGAAGTCCACGAGTCAGTTATTTGTAAAGAGGAAGCTCATCATTCAGTTGTTTGTAAAGAGGAAGTCCATCAGTCAGTTGTCTGTAAAAAAGAAGTCCATCAGTCAGTTGTCTGTAAAGAGGAAGTCCATCAGTTATTTGTTTGTAAAGAGGAAGTCCATCAGTCAGTTCATCGTCATACAGTTGTTAGATGCACTATATTCATTGTCATGCAGTAGATAGATGCACTATATTCATTGTCATGCAGTAGATAGATGCACTATATTCATTGCCATGCAATAGATAGATGCACTACATTCATTGTCATGCAGTAGATAGATGCAGTATATTTATTGTCATGCAGTAGATAGATGCACTATATTTATTGTCATGCAGTAGATAGATGCAGTATATTTATTGTCATGCAGTAGATAGATGCACTACGTGCATTGTCATGCAGTAGATAGATGCACTATATTCATTGTCATGCAGTAGATAGATGCACTATATTCATTGTCATGCAGTAGATAGATGCACTATGTTCATTGTCATGCAGTAGATAGATGCACTATATTCACTCATTGTCATGCAGTAGATAGATGCACTATATTCATTGTCATGCAGTAGATAGATGCACTATATTCA
>CM065745.1:388579-396079 GCA_033310375.1 Conus canariensis
ACCATCCAACACCGACATTACTTTATAAAACACCATCCAACACCGGCATTACTTTTAAAAAAAAAACCACCATCCAACACCGACATTACATTATAAAAACACCATTCAACACCGACATTACATTATAAAAACACCATCCAACACCGACATTACTTTATAAAAACACCATCCAACACCGACATTACATTATAAAAACACCATCCAACACCGACATTACTTTATAAAAACATCATCCAACACCGACATTACTTTATAAAAAACACCATCCAACACCGACATTACTTTATAAAAACACCATCCAACACCGACATTACATTATAAAAACACCATCCAACACCGATGTTACATTATAAAAACATCATCCAACACCGATATTACATTATAAAAACAACATCCAACACCAACATTACATTATAAAAACACATCCAACACCGACATTACTTTATAAAAACATCATCCAACACCGACATTACTTTATAAAAAACACCATCCAACACCGACATTACTTTATAAAAACACCATCCAACACCGACATTACATTATAAAAACACCATCCAACACCGATGTTACATTATAAAAACACCATCCAACACCGACATTACATTATAAAAACACATCCAACACCGACATTACATTATAAGAACACCATCCAACACCGACATTACTTTATTAAAAAAAAGAAAAAGAAAAAAAAAAAGACCCAGACCAATCTGCCACACTTCAACACAGACACCAAGGTCAACTAACACTTCAACACAGACAACAAGGTCAACTAACACTTCAACACAGACAACAAGGTCAACTAACACTTCAACGCAGACAACAAGGTCAACTAACACTTCAACACAGACAACAAGGTCAACTAACACTTCAACACAGACAACAAGGTCAGCTAACACTTCAACACAGACAACAAGGTCAACTAACACTTCAACACAGACAACAAGGGCAACTAACCGCAAATACCACATTACCACGAAATCAATCCGCATACAATTTCAAATGAAAACAAAGCCAATTTACCACAACCCAACACAGACAACAAGGGCAACTAACCACAAATATCACATTATGACAAAATCAACCTGCATACAGTTTCAAATGAAAGCAAAGCCAATTTACCACAATCCAACACAGACAACAAGGGCAACTAACCACAAATATCACATTATGACGAAATCAACCTGCATACAATTTCAAATGAAAACAAAGCCAATTGACCACAACCCAACACAGACAACAAGGGCAACTAACCACAAATATCACATTATGACAAAATCAACCTGCATACAATGTCATATAAAAAGGCCAATCTGTCACTACTCAACACAGGCAACAAGGTCAACTCACCACAGATACCACATTACGACGAAATCAATCTGCATACCATTTCAGATAAAAACAAAGTCAATCTGCTACCAACGATGTCCAGCAAAGTCAACAAGTCATCCTCCGTCCATTTTCTTTGACAAGAAAATCATCTTGCATCCGATTCTTTTGTCCACAAAGTCATCATGCATCCAGTTCCAACAAGCTCATCCTCCACCCATTTTCACTTCACTACAAGGTTATTTTCCGAATATTTCCATACCACAACAAGGTCATTTTTCAACCAAGTCCATAACACAAGAAGATCATTTCCAGTTCTACATCATCAGGTCATCCTCCATCTAATTTTATATCACATGTCATCCTCTACCCAATTCTACATCATCAGGTCATCCTCCATCTAATTTTATATCACATGTCATCCTCTACCCAAATCCATATCACAACAAGGCCATCCTTCATCTAATTCCACATGACAAAGTCAACTTGCAGCAAGCTTTGAAATACAAACAGGTCAACTTGCAGCCAATTCCATATTACAAAGTCAACCTGCTGCCATCAACGTAAGGCAGAAAGGTCAATTTGCCATTAGTTTGATATAAATCGTCAACCTGCTGCCATCGACGTATGGCAGAAAGGTCAACTTGCCATTAGTTTGATATAAATCGTCAACCTGCTGCCATCGACGTATGGCAGAAAGGTCAACTTGCCATTAGTTTGATATAAATCGTCAACCTGCTGCCATCGACGTATGGCAGAAAGGTCAACTTGCCATTAGTTTGATATAAATCGTCAACCTGCTGCCATCAACGTATGGCAGAAAGGTCAACTTGCCATTAGTTTGATATAAATCGTCAACCTGCTGCCATTGACGTATGGCAGAAAGGGATCTAGTTGCAAAGCGAGACGACTGCAGGCGGATTCTACACAAATCTTAAATGAATGTTAGCGAACCGCCAAGAGAAACATGGACAAACGAGGCACAAGACAAAACACGACGCGTTTCCACCTCTTATGTCTTCTTCAGGCAAGACACAAACGAATTGGACAATGGAAATGAACGAGTTTGTCACTTAGCTTGATCTCTTCGGCGCAAGGTAGGCGTTGTTTGTGTCTTGCCTGAAGAAGACCTAAGAGATCAAAACGCGTCGTGTTTTGTCTTGTGACTGGTTTGTCCACGTTTCTCTTGGCAGTTTACTAACATATATTTAAGATTTGTATGGCAGAAAGATCAACTGGCCACTAATTTGATGTAAAACAACTTCAACCAGCTGCCACCGACGTCAGGTGGAACGATCAACTGGCCACTGACTTATGTAAAAACAACGTCAACCTGCCGCCAGTTCCGTAAAAACAATGTCAACCTGCCGCCAGTTCTGTAAAAACAATGTCAACTTGCCGCCAGTTCTGTAAAAGCAACGTCAACCTGCTGCCAGTTCTGTAGGACAACAATCCGAGTCCAGACGGCATCAAGGTCATAATCTGGCTGATCGTGTGTAACAACAAGGTAAAGCATCAGCCATCTGCAGACGGCATTAAGGTCAAACTTCGGCTAATTCTGATGACAGTAAGGAAGGCAAAACAGCCAATTACAGACGAAGAGAGTTCATTGTGATGACAGCAAGGTAAAACAGCTAATTACAGACGAAGAGAGTTCGTTGTGATGACAGCAAGGTAAAACAACTCGTTACAGACGAAGAGAGTTCATTGTGATGACAGCAAGGTAAAACAGCTAATTACAGACGAAGAGAGTTCGTTGTGATGACAGCAAGGTAAAACAGCTCGTTACAGACGAAGAGAGTTCATTGTGATGACAGCAAGGTAAAACAGCTAATTACAGACGAAGAGAGTTCATTGTGATGACAGCAAGGTAAAACAGCTCGTTACAGACTAAGAGAGTTCATTGTGATGACAGCAAGGTAAAACAGCTCGTTACAGACGAAGAGAGTTCATTGTGATGACAGCAAGGTAAAACAGCTAATTACAGACGAAGAGAGTTCATTGTGATTACAGCAAGGTAAAACAGCTAATTACAGTCAAAGAGAGTTCATTGTGATGACAGCAAGGTAAAACAGCTAATTACAGACGAAGAGAGTTCATTGTGATGACAGCAAGGTAAAACAGCTCGTTACAGACGAAGAGAGTTCATTGTGATGACAGCAAGGTAAAACAGCTCGTTACAGACGAAGAGAGTTCATTGTGATGACAGCAAGGTAAAACAGCTAATTACAGACGAAGAGAGTTCATTGTGATGACAGCAAGGTAAAACAGCTCGTTACAGACGAGGAGAGTTCATTGTGATGACAGCAAGGTAAAACAGCTCGTTACAGACGAAGAGAGTTCATTGTGATGACAGCAAAGCAAAACAGCTCGTTACAGACGAAGAGAGTTCATTGTGATGACAGCAAGGTAAAACAGCTAATTACAGACGAAGAGAGTTCATTCTGATGGCAACAAGGTAAAACGTCAGCCAGTAGCAGAGGGCAACAAGACAACTTGCTTACGTCCAGAAATCAGCCGTCAACAGTCCATTCCATCTGATGGCAAGAAATGAACAGTCCATTCCATCTGATGGCAAGAAATGAACAGTCCATTCCATCTGATGGCAAGAAATGAACAGTCCAGTCCATCTGATGGCAAGAAATGAACAGTCCATTCCATCTGATGGCAAGAAATGAACAGTCCATTCCATCTGATGGCAAGAAATGAACAGTCCATTCCATCTGATGGCAAGAAATGAACAGTCCATTCCATCTGATGGCAAGAAATGAACAGTCCATTCCATCTGATGGCAAGAAATGAACAGTCCATTCCATCTGATGGCAAGAAATGAACAGTCCATTCCATCTGATGGCAAGAAATGAACAGTCCATTCCATCTGATGGCAAGAAATGAACAGTCCATTCCATCTGATGGCAAGAAATGAACAGTCCATTCCATCTGATGGCAAGAAATGAACAGTCCAGTCCATCTGATGGCAAGAAATGAACAGTCCATTCCATCTGATGGCAAGAAATGAACAGTCCATTCCATCTGATGGCAAGAAATGAACAGTCCATTCCATCTGATGGCAAGAAATGAACAGTCCATTCCATCTGATGGCAAGAAATGAACAGTCCATTCCATCTGATGGCAAGAAATGAACAGTCCATTCCATCTGATGGCAAGAAATGAACAGTCCATTCCATCTGATGGCAAGAAATGAACAGTCCATTCCATCTGATGGCAAGAAATGAACAGTCCATTCCATCTGACGGCAAGAAATGAACAGTCCATTCCATCTGATGGCAAGAAATGAACAGTCCATTCCATCTGACGGCAAGAAATGAACAGTCCATTCCATCTGACGGCAAGAAATGAACAGTCCATTCCATCTGATGGCAAGAAATGAACAGTCCATTCCATCTGACGGCAAGAAATGAACAGTCCATTCCATCTGACGGCAAGAAATGAACAGTCCATTCCATCTGATGGCAAGAAATGAACAGTCCATTCCATCTGACGGCAAGAAATGAACAGTCCATTCCATCTGATTGCAAGAAATGAACAGTCCATTCCATCTGATGGCAAGAAATGAACAGTCCATTCCATCTGATGGCAAGAAATGAACAGTCCAGTCCATCTGATGGCAAGAAATGAACAGTCCATTCCATCTGATGGCAAGAAATGAACAGTCCATTCCATCTGATGGCAAGAAATGAACAGTCCAGTCCATCTGATGGCAAGAAATGAACAGTCCATTCCATCTGATGGCAAGAAATGAACAGTCCATTCCATCTGATGGCAAGAAATGAACAGTCCAGTCCATCTGATGGCAAGAAATGAACAGTCCAGTCCATCTGATGGCAAGAAATGAACAGTCCATTCCATCTGATGGCAAGAAATGAACAGTCCATTCCATCTGATGGCAAGAAATGAACAGTCCATTCCATCTGATGGCAAGAAATGAACAGTCCATTCCATCTGATGGCAAGAAATGAACAGTCCATTCCATCTGATGGCAAGAAATGAACAGTCCATTCCATCTGATGGCAAGAAATGAACAGTCCATTCCATCTGACGGCAAGAAATGAACAGTCCATTCCATCTGATGGCAAGAAATGAACAGTCCATTCCATCTGATGGCAAGAAATGAACAGTCCATTCCATCTGATGGCAAGAAATGAACAGTCCATTCCATCTGACGGCAAGAAATCAGCGACAAAGAGTTCGTTCCATCTGAAGCAAAAATCAATCATGAACGCCCAGTTTTATTTGGAGAAAAGTCAGCAGCAAGCAACCAATTTTCTCTAGTAAACAATCAACCATATGCAATTAACTTGCAGATGACGAAAACTCGAATATAAACAGCTAATTCTATTTGAATTCAACACACACACACACACACACACACACACACACACACACACACACACACACACCAGAACTCTCTCTCTCTCTCTCTCACACACACACACACACACACACACACCACACACAGAACTCACACACACACACACACACACACACACACACACACACACACACACACACACACACACACACACACACCACACACCACAAACCACCAGAACTCACACAGAACTCCACCCCACAGAACTCCCTCTCACCAAACTCTTCTCTCTCTCTCTCTCTCTCACCATCACACACACACACACACACACACACACACACACACACACACACACATACACCGCCTTCCCCAGCCCCGGACACTTCAACGTTGTCAGCAGCACTTGATGGGAGTACAGAGGAAACGGTGAAAACCATCACAGCTGAAGCGCCGTCTGTGTGTACAGAGAAAACGGTGAAAACCATCACAGCTGAAGCGCCGTCTGTGTGTACCCAAAGAACGGTGCTGTTCTAGCTCATTGTTTCCCAGCACCCAGACATACAAGCAACTCAGTGTCGGCAATAGGGTACCATCCCTTTTGTGCCAGCGACAAAGACTTTCCAGACAGCCCCACTTCACACCGGGCATGAGGGTCATTGACGAAGGGCAGACCAGCCGATCCAACTGATCCAGTCAGCATCAAAAAATTGTTTCACACAGAAGAAGTTACAAGGACATGTTCTCTGCCCACATTTAAAAAACGATCAGCTTACGATGGAATTAGGAGCAAGAAAAGACATTTGTTTGGACTTAAATCTCACCCAGCTGATTACGCACATCTTTGCGTAAAAACCCCCCAAACAAAACAACAACAACAACAACAACAACAACAACAACAACAACGGCAAAAACAACAACCAAATCAACTGACGGAACAATGCTGCAGAAGTTTCAAAATGGAGTGACTGACGGCGGCGAACGAAGCAAAATTTAGAAAGAGAGGGTGTTAGTTACCGCCAATGACATTGACAAACAAAGCACATGACAAGACACGATGCATTTCAACCTCTTGGGTCTTCTTCAGGCGAAAAAATAAATCACATTTAACATTTAAGACAGTACAAACAAAGAACGAAAATGACTCATCTGTTGTTGTCCATGTGGTGGGGAGAATAGCCGCTAGGCGGAAATGACAAGGGGGATTATAGGAGAGGAAAAGGAGGTGGGGGGGGGTGTTGTGGGGGGAGGGGGGGGTTGTGTGATACGATAAGGTTGTGTGTCTAGTTTAGTGGGGTGGTGTGATATCTTTGTGACAGTTGTAATGGTGGATTGATAATAATGGTAAGGGGGGGGGGGGGAGGCAAACTGGAAAAAAAAACTATATATAGAAGGGGTAAATAAGTACATGAACAGAAGAAACTTAAAAAAAAAAAGAAGAAGAAGAAGAAGAAAGTTTAGGTGAATAAAAAATAAATGTATTTCGTTTGGGTGTGGTAGAAAGAGGTAGGGATGGTAGATAATGCGTGGGTAGTTGTGAAAGGGTGGGGGTATGTTGAAAAAGGAAAGGAAGGGGATGGAGATAAATGGGTGATAGGTATGATTGGGAGGGGGGGGGGGTGAGAAAAAAAAGAAGGAGGAGGTGTGTGTGGGGGGGGGGGGGGGGGAGGGAAGGGGCGCAAGAGAAGGAGAGCTCATATCTCTTCATCCACTATGGGGTGGGGGTGGGGGTGGGGGTGGGAGGTTGGGAGGTTCATATTAATAGTGTTGTTTAAAAAAGTAAACAATGCTGTGGGATGATGTTCATTGTAACAGGTGAAATAATGTGTTGGCATCAATAT
>CM065745.1:401079-418579 GCA_033310375.1 Conus canariensis
TGTGTTTGTTGGGTGTGTGTGTGTGTGTGTGTGTGTGTGTGTGTGTGTGTGTGTGTGTGTGTGTGTGTGTGTGTGTGTGTGCCCTTTCTTTTTTTCTTTTTTTCCCCACATTCCCATATATGACCACCATCATCATTACATTATTACCACCACTCATAAGATATAAGATGTCCTATGTATACATTTTTTTTTTTTTTTACATGTGTGTATATGTTTGCATATGTGTGTGTGTGGATGTGCCTGTGTACATATGTACCTGCCCATGCACAGTGTGTGCGTGCATGTATTACGCATGCTCGTGTGTGTGTGAGACGGTGATAATTTCATCTATACAACCTTTACCATCAACCGAGTCATTGATCATTGCCCCCCCCCCCCCCCCCCCAGTTGCTGCTGTTGTTGTTGTTGTTATTTGTTTTTGTTGTTTTAAACTCAACTGGCATTATCATGCCAATGCCATCATGCTATTTCACTTATGGCAATGAACAACATCCTATAGCACTGTTTATCCCACTCAAGACAATGACCAATTATCCATTATTCTTCATCCCTTTTTTTTTCCCCAACCAGCATTACTACATCAATGCCATGACATTATTTCACTTATAACAACTGCCGCCCCCTACAGTACTGTAGATCTCATCACAGCTATCAACATCCATGCCTTTAATCATTTCCTTTACTCCCCTACTGGCATTATCACACTTACTAATGCACTCTCCTACTCCTTTTACAAAAATGACCATCATCCTACACCACTATGACCATACCTACACCTTTACCACCATCATCATCCACCCATCTTTAAACACCTGCCCCATTCCCCCACCGGCACTTTACACCATGCCACAACATCATCCCACTTATACCAACAATTATCATCATCCTACAGTATCTCCAATGAAACATGACCATCACCCACCAGTCATCTACCCCAACCCCCCTCCACCCACTTTCTCAACCTGCAATATTATACCAATGCCACCTTATTATTCCACTTACCTCAGTGACTATCATCCTACAGTACCATTGATCTCACCCATGCCAGTGAGCATCACCCACAGGTCATTGGTATTTTCCTATGCACCCCCCCCCCCCCCCCCCACTTTGCACCATTGCACCATCACCACTGCATTTTCCACTTGTATAACAATGGTCACCACCCTGTGGTACTACTGATTTAAAATTATTACCATTATCAGTCACTGAAAATACTCCCATCCAGTGAATACCTTCACACTGCACTATATGGAAATGAAGAAGCTGACCAACTGACAAAGGAAGGACAGCAGCCCCAACTGTAAAAGGTAGTCTCCTTGGAATAAATCTAAAATATTTCCAAGGAGACAAAGAGGAAGATGACTTGAGCAGCACCCAGACTTCAACAAGAGGGATGCATACTACCGGACGCCCAGATCAGACCAAGTGAACATTGTTGGACTGAGGATAAGGCTCCCCTGACCTCAACATCACAGGTCCACTATACTCCACACCTGTGAGTCTTTCAAACCATCAATGCAGTGCAGCCCCAGAGACAGCGGAGCATTCCCAGCTAGGCCCAAAGTGGAAACCTGGCCTGCCAACTCACCAATGAGTGCAAAATCATACTGACCACTGGAGGGTCTTCACCATACAGCAGCCTCCGTCAGTACCTCCAGGATTCCGACCTAAGTAAACGAAGAAGAAGACCATCATTGTGATACTGAGAACCGGGCACTCCAGACTATGACATAACATCTCTGCAATACTCCACCCTGGCGGGTGTCCAATTTATCCATGCAGCCCCAATGACGGTGGAACAGTCCCAACAACACCAAAAGAAGAATCCTGGCCTGCCAACACACTGATGAATGCAAAACCTAATTGACCACTGGAGGGCCTTCACCATACAGAAGCCCTTGCCAGTACCTCCACCATTCCTGCCTAAGGGAACGGAGAAGAATCTCTTCCTACACTACCGTTGATCTCATATGATCATCAACCATCAGTGACTGATTAATGATAATAATTTTTACCCTTTGTGTGTGTGTGTGTGTGTGTGTGTGTGTGTGTGTGTGTGTGTGTGTGTGTGTGTGTGTGTGTGAATGAGTGTATGTGTGTATGAATATGTGTGTGAAAACTTTCCACAGTTAGTCTCATTATGATCACATGATCTTAACTCACCCAGAACGTTGTTTACATGTGGTCCCCCCCCCCCCCTTTGTGTGTGTGTGTGTGTGTGTGTGTGTGTGTGTGTGTGTGTGTGTGTGTGTGTGTGAGTGTGTGTGTGTGTGTGTGTGTGTGTGTGTGTGTGTGTGTGTGTGTGTGTGTGTGTGTGTATGTGCAACACGTGATACCCTGCTTCTCATTGATCACTGCTATCTTCTCTCAACAAACAGCAGCATATTGATGCCAACACATTATTTCACCTGTTACAGTGAACATCATCCCACAGCATTGTTTACTTTTTTAAACAACACTATTAATATGAACCTCCCAACCTCCCACCCCCACCCCCACCCCATAGTGGATGAAGAGATATGAGCTCTCCTTCTCTTGCCCCCCTTCCCTCCCCCCCCCCCACACACATTATCCTCCTCCTTCCTTTTTTTTTCTTTTTCCTCAACCCCCCCCTCCCAATCATACCTTATCTCCCATTTATCTTCCATCCCCTCCCCTCCCTTATTAACATTACCCACACACCTTTCACAACTACCCACGCATAACTACCACCACGTCTTTCACCACCTAGCGAAATCATTTATTTTATTCACCTAAACTTTCTTCTTCTTCTTCTTCTTCTTCTTCTTTTTTTTTTTTTTTAAGTTTCCTTTGTTCATGTACTTATTTACCCCTTCTATATATATATATTTTTTTTTTGAGTTTGCCCCCCCCCCCCCCCCCCCCTTACCATTATTATCAATCCACCATTACCACAACTGTCACAAAGATATCACACCACCCCACTAAACTAGACACACAACCTTATCGTATCACACAACCCTCCCCCTCCCCCCACAACCCCCCCCACCTCCTTTTCCTCTCCCATAATCCCCCTTGTCATTTCCGCCTAGCGGCTATTCTCCCCACCACATGGATGTCACACACCCATGTTTGTGAACATACACACTGGCATTCACAAACACAGTATGCTTACTTCGTACACAACACGCAATCACTCCATTCACCCAAAGGAGCACTACCACAATTGAACTGAGTTTTCTATAAAATGCTCCCTTTACTCACAAAGAAAAGGGTTTTAATTCTTCTTTGCATTTCACTGCATTTTCCAACAATTATTTCTTCTCTTCACAAGATAATTCCCCACATAGAAACAATACAATATTCAAAGTTTTACCAAAAATCCAACACACTCACACACATGTTACACTATCAGTTCTTATATTAAATAGTATCAATAAAGACAAGTCATCTTGACTTGTCGAGGAGCTTTCTTTCACTTGGCTGTACCACCTCTGGACCACCACAGCCTGGACTCTCACTAGGCTCGTACAGCTCAAGCCTGGACCACCGCTGGACCACCACTGGACCACCACTGGACCACCACTGGACCACCACTGGACCACCACTGGACCACCACTGGACGCTGAGGGATTCTGTAACGAAACCCTAGGTCCAGGGTTAACCTCTAAAATGAATTTTATTTATTCTCTCTTTCTCTTATTATTCATAGCTCCTTTTTAACTCCTTTCACATTCACTCCAAGATCAATATAGAATACTCACATGAGTCTTGTTCCGCCAACCTATTCCTACCTACAGTTGGGGTACAGAGAGAAATCTTTATACAACAATATTTTATTTATTTATTTTTCAATTCTCTTTTCGCATTCAACGTTCATCTTTCTCTTTTTCCCAAATAGCGCAATATCATCAAATCTGTATAATTATCAAACTTCTGTTATCATTACAATTACACCTTTACTGTAATTGCTTTAACCAGTTTACAACCCCAACTGGTACTCACCTTCTAGGGAATAAGCGACAAGCCTACCCTAGTAGACTTCCAGTCTACATCTACACTCTATACTCGAGTGAACTTGCCACGCCAGGCATATTACACCCACCAAGGGTTAAGCACACCCAAACCAGGGTTGCATCGGACAAACCAGTCCAATAATATAGCACACCCAACCCAGGGTTGCATCGGACAATCCTAGTCCTATGTTAAACCCAAAGAGGGTTACAATCAGACATCCTATGTCTGTGTCCAGAGCTCCTCTGAAGTAACAATAATCTTCCACCCTTCCTCACATTGGGTGAACACACTTCACAATCCACTCAGCGTCCTACTCTTCCGCATCACTGGCGGTTGCACTCCATGAATACAAAAAACATCAAACCCGTAGGTTCCATTCCACAATTGCAAAAATTACAAAATCTCTTAATTGATATGAAACTTTTCCATTCACATCACTTTTTCCTCATTCACATGACACCCCCCAACCTCCGATAAAAAAATTTGATTCATCAAATTTTTTCAAAGAAGAGTATAGGAGTTCACAAAAAAAATACACCATTGACAGTATTCTGAAAAAATACTTTCCCAAAATGACATGAGTACATGCGAACAGAAAAAGGTATATTTATAAAAACATTGTTTCCAAAAAAAATTATCCAAAGCCAACATCAACTATCACTACCGCAAGTAATCAATATTGCACACAACAACATTCCATTACTCAAATACAAACATATAAATTCAACTTTCAACAGCAAACTTGAAAACACACACTGCTTATTACTGTCGAGACAAAATGTCAGCAATCACATTGCTGGACCCTGAAATTGGATCAACCCTGAAACTGTATTGCTGGATCGCCAAAGACCACCGTAATAGACGGTTATTCTTTGTTCTTGATGTCTTCAAAAACGTCAGAGGTCTGTGATCCGTCTGCAGGACAAAAAACCTGCCTGTCAAGAAACGCTCAAATTTTGCAAGTGCCCACACAATCGCTAAGCATTCCCGTTCAATAGTAGAATACTTTGACTGTGCATCAGTGAACTTCTTACTTGCAAACTGTACTGGATGCAATAAATCTTGATGTTCTTGCAAAAGAACAGCACCCATTCCTGTTGAACTTGCATCAGTCCGGAGGACAAAATCTTTCTCCAAGTTGGGCAGAAGTAAAACAGGAGAAGAATTCAAAACCTTTTGAACTGCTTCCAAAGCATTCTGACAATCTACAGTCCAATCAATAGATGAATGCTTGGAACCCTTTGTCAACTCAGTTAATGGAGCTGTAAGAGTTGCAAAGTGAGGGACATAACGCCTGTAATAAGATAAGAGTCCAAGAAGTGAACGAACCTGTTTCTTTGAACATGGGGTTTTGATTGCCAAAATCTTTTCCATTTTCTTCTTTTCTGGCTGCATCGAACCCACAGCAATTGTATGCCCCAAAAACTCCAGTTTTTGAAAACCCGCCATGATTTTCGATGGCCTTGCTGTCAAACCAAAAGAACGGAGTCTTTCAAAAACACTTTTCAAACATCTCAGCAGATTACTCCATGTTTTTGAAGCCAGCAAAATATCATCAAAAAAACTTACAGCAGACATTTCATGTAACCTGAGTTGTCTCATCATTCTCGCAAAAGTTGCCGGTGCATTCTGCAAACCAAAAGGCATTCGCAAAAAATGAAAAAGTCCAAATGGTGTTTGAAAAGCTGTTTTTTTCTTTATCATCAACACACATCGGTATCTGCCAATAACCTTTCGTGAGATCAATTTTCACAAAATACTTGGCTTGACTCAGTTGACAAAACAAATCCTCCACATCAGGAATTGGTTCAGAATCAAAAACAGTCAATTTATTCAAAGCCCTGTAATCAATACAAAATCTGACTGAACCATCTGGTTTTGAAACCAGCACCACAGGAGCCACATATGGAGAACTTGACTTTTCAATGACCCCAAGATCCAACATGACCTGTATCTCTCTTTCAATAATTTGCTTTTTTGCAAAAGGTAAAGGATACGACTTCATTCGTACAGGAACATCTGTTGTCAACCGTATTCTATGAGGTTCAACACCAACTGCAGATCCTGGTTTGTCTGTAAGTACATCTGTATAATCCTGTAGTAAACACTTTAGTTGAGCCACCTGAGATGGTTTCAAGTCCTCGTTGATCTTGACATCCTCGTATGTTTCACCTTTTAAGGATAATGTAGGCAGTTGAATAACATCACCAGTGTCCTGAACTACACCAACAGCAGTTTCATGAATTACAGGCACCTTGTGAAACACAGGTTTGTCAAGACGTTGCAAATGTTCTGTCACACAATCCATTCGTAACAGACATGAAATGTCACATGCCAATGCTGAAATCTTATCAGGGACAGCAACCTTGTTGATCATAACATCAGACCTGTGAAAGTACTTTTTCAACATGTTAACATGAAAAATTTTCTTCACACCATTCATATCAATTCTGTAATTGACATCAGAACATTTTTCAATGACGACGAATGGTCCTTTCCACATCACATGCATCTTGCTCTTGTCATCTGTCAAAAGCACCAACACATTGTCACCCACAGAAAACACACGCATCTTTGCCCCACGATCAGCATACTTTTTATGCGTAGTTGCACTGTTATAAGCATTTTCTTGGGCAATACGACATGCATCTGCTATACGATTTTGTAAAGTAAAAACATAATCAAAAACATTCTTTTCTTCTTGAGACACATTGTCCCCAGACCATGACTTTGACAGGATGCTAATAGGTCCTTTTGGTGAACGACCAAAAAGCAACTCAAAAGGAGAGAAACCTGTGCTCTCATTTGGCAATTCCCTGTAGGCAAAAAGTATGGCTGGAATGTATCGATCCCAGTCTGATGGTCTTTCCTTAGAAACTTTCTTCAACATCATCTTGAAAGTACCATTAAATCTTTCCACAAGGCCATTCGACTGTGGATGGTATGGAGATGTAGTACATGCAGAAATTGAAAGTAAACGAAATATTTCTTTCATGAGATCTGACACAAACTGAGTACCCAAGTCAGATAATATTTCATCAGGAAGTCCCATTCTGGAAAAAATAGAAAATAATGCTTCTGCCACAGAAATGGTATCAATCTTTTTCAAAGGTACAGCTTCAGGATACCTGGTAGCAACATCCATGACAGTGAGCACATAACGAAAACCAGAATTGGAAACATGAAATGGACCAACCAAATCAATACAAACACGACTGAATGGTTCAGTAATGACTGGCATTCTTTGCAAAGGTGCAAATGGTATACGACCTTTGGGAATTGTTTTCTGACAGACATCACATGATTGACAATATTTTGAAACTTGCACACTAACACCAGGCCAAAAAAATGAAGACAACACACGTTGCAGAGTACGTTTGACTCCACAATGACCCGAAAACATGGAATCATGTGCAGTATGCAAAACAGTATCACGTAAAGACATAGGAACAACAATCTGCTCCACCACCTGTTCATCTTTAGGAAAAAGACGGTATAGAAGATTATTCTTTTTTATGTACATGATATCAGTCACTTTGTCAGGTACCTCAGGAACAACTTTCTGAAACAAATGAGTCAATGTTGTATCTGTCTTTTGTAAATCACTCAAATGTTCAGGAGTCACATCCAATTTTGGGACATAGGGAACAACCAGGGGTTTTTGACCTTGCCTTTCTTTTTCCTCTTGTGAACGAGTGCTTACCATAGAAGGCACAAAAGAACCACATTGTCCTCCACAAGACGTGGAAACACCCTTGAGATTTCCAAGAATGAGGTCTGTCACAGGATCATCAATGACACATGCTGTTATTTCACCTGTAAAATAGGGAGTACAAACATAAACACATGCCAAAGGAAATGATTCAATTTTGCCACCAAATGTACGACATTGCTGATGTGTCCCGGTGTATTGTTCTTTTCTGACTAAATCTTTGCGTACACCAGCAGTAGTACACCCAGTATCCCTCAACAGTGTAGCACCAAACCCATTGACAGCACACGATTCAATGTGTAGACCTGTAACATCAGTGTCAGACACTAAAACATGCTGAGTATCTTTAGCAGTTTGCTTGGGATCTGTTGCTAAGCACACATTACCCTGTGCTAGAAAAGGACAGTCTTTCTTCTTGTGAAATATACAGGAACAGTGCCAACAACCATTGTCCACACCAGATACTGTATTTGGTACTGTACTATGATCAATACCACCACGGTTTGAAAATTGTCCACGGCCACGAATAGCTCTAAACTGACCAGTCCGTCGAGAATTGGTATATCCTCTTGGGTAATGACTTGCATTTGGATTACCCTGTGAAAAAGTTTGTCCAGAATTATTCTCTTGCCAGTTATTATAGGAATGTACATTATTCCTGTTTGTATTCTGTCTTTGAGAAAAACTCTGGCCTCCTCTATGACCATATCTCCTGTTTGGTTGAGAACGACCCGGACCAAACTGGCCTGTTGAAGCAACATTTGCCTCAAACACATCACGGTCAGATTTCCTGGAAAAATACTTTTCCGGATGAGCAGTCCGATACTGATCTGCCAGCTTACAGATATCCTCTGCAGTTTTACAAGATCTCTCTTTTAGAAAAATAGCTAGGTCTTTGGATACGCTTTGTAAAATCTGCTCACGTAACAACAAGTCACGCAAATCAGCATATTCTTTCTGTGTTTGGGACAATTCAACCCAACGATCAAATAAATGACTTGTCCTAATAAGGAAAGCTGCAAATGATTCACCTTTTTCTGGACGAACTGAACGAAATTTTTCTCTGAAGCCTTCATCTGTATATTGAAACTTCTTCAAAAGTTCAGCTTTCAGCTCTTCCCATATGAGAGAATCACGAACTGCCAAACTATGATACAGAGATAATGCGGTGCCCTTGAATAAGGAAGCAGCATACAATGTCCATTTGTCCTTGCTCCAACCACATGATGAAGCATGGTTTTCAAACCTAAAAAGAAAAGAGTCTATGTCATCACGATTCTCATCAAAAGGGGGTAATTTGGGAATGTAGGAAGTCTTACCTGCACCCTGAACAGGAACAGCATCAGTTTGAGAAACATTTACATTTGCAGATTGTTGAACAGCCTGTTGCTTTAACTGAAGTTCCACTCGTTTTTGTTCAAGTTCCAATCTTCTCATTTCAAGTAAATTAAGACTTTCTGTTCTTTTCATTTCAAGTTCATGCGCCCTGATTTTTTCCTCTATCTGTGCTTGTCTATCCTTCTCTTCTTTCTCTAACTGTGCTTCTGCTTGCCTAATCTTATCTTCTTTCTCTGTCTCTTTCTTCTCCTCTCTTTCTTTCGCTCTGAGCGCACGCTCTTCACACTGATCAATGTAAGCCATTAAAGCATCACCAGACAACTGCAATTTCTGTCCCTGGGACAAAAATCGGTTGAAACGAACCGTTTCCTCATCCTCCTTCACAAATAAGGATTGGAATTCCTCTATTTGTTGATCATCTACCGTATCAGTCATGTTGTATGAGAGTGTAGATAACGCTTAAAGAAATCCCACAGCGTGCAAATGGGGTAGAGAAATTAAGATGTGAAATAAAAAAAACTATTTAAAATAGAACAACAATTTAAACTTAATTGCCACTGATTACTAGAATACAGAGCTCAAAACATTCAAATTTGTAAAGAACCAAAAAAAAAACAATGACGGGACAGAAAAGAATATTTTTTTTCCAGTAAAATTTGATTGAGTATGGAAATGCACCCTCACTGAAAAAATGTTTTATTTAAGTTAATTTAGTTGGCCAAAAAATGTGAGAAGTAAATTTAGAAATGGCTCTGAAAGACTGAATTGTGAGAAAGATTTCCGAAATACCAAGAAAAGCTAAGAATTTTTTTTTTTTTTTAATTATTGTTTTAAACTAAAGCAGAGCACTGTTTTCAAAAAGGAATCCAAAAGAATGTGCCAGAAAAAACGCAAACAATTTTACAAGAAAGATTTTCAACTAAACCTTACAACATTTAAAATAAAGGGAGCATTTACACACACTAATCAGAAACCCTATTTAAAATAGCAACAACAAAAAAACCGCCTAAACTTGAAACTAGAGAGGAGCTTATTGTAAAGAATATCAAGAGAATTTTAATTAGAATAGAGACAGAAACCAAGAGAGGCGAAAATTTGAAAAAAGTAGGAAAAGTAAGACCAAGCAAAAGAACCCTTAGGTAGCCCACTAATTGAAACTACCACCCGTAGAACTGGAGACGGGAATACTAAGAACAAGTATACATTACATAAACAATTGACACACCATAAATATAGATAAGAAAAACAAAATTGAAAATACCACTGAAAATGAATAAATATAACAATTATTCAGCAATGCAGAGGGGAACACAATAGTATCTTTATAATTGTAATTTGGCAGAGTAATTTTACTTCTATTTTTCTTTTTTTTTTTTTACAAAGGGGTTCAAAACAATATTTTAGCAGCAGTACTCACTCAAAAAACTAAATCCTATTAAACTCTAACCTACATTCAAAGACGGGGTCACCACTGTCACACACCCATGTTTGTGAACATACACACTGGCATTCACAAACACAGTATGCTTACTTCGTACACAACACGCAATCACTCCATTCACCCAAAGGAGCACTACCACAATTGAACTGAGTTTTCTATAAAATGCTCCCTTTACTCACAAAGAAAAGGGTTTTAATTCTTCTTTGCATTTCACTGCATTTTCCAACAATTATTTCTTCTCTTCACAAGATAATTCCCCACATAGAAACAATACAATATTCAAAGTTTTACCAAAAATCCAACACACTCACACACATGTTACACTATCAGTTCTTATATTAAATAGTATCAATAAAGACAAGTCATCTTGACTTGTCGAGGAGCTTTCTTTCACTTGGCTGTACCACCTCTGGACCACCACAGCCTGGACTCTCACTAGGCTCGTACAGCTCAAGCCTGGACCACCGCTGGACCACCACTGGACCACCACTGGACCACCACTGGACCACCACTGGACCACCACTGGACCACCACTGGACGCTGAGGGATTCTGTAACGAAACCCTAGGTCCAGGGTTAACCTCTAAAATGAATTTTATTTATTCTCTCTTTCTCTTATTATTCATAGCTCCTTTTTAACTCCTTTCACATTCACTCCAAGATCAATATAGAATACTCACATGAGTCTTGTTCCGCCAACCTATTCCTACCTACAGTTGGGGTACAGAGAGAAATCTTTATACAACAATATTTTATTTATTTATTTTTCAATTCTCTTTTCGCATTCAACGTTCATCTTTCTCTTTTTCCCAAATAGCGCAATATCATCAAATCTGTATAATTATCAAACTTCTGTTATCATTACAATTACACCTTTACTGTAATTGCTTTAACCAGTTTACAACCCCAACTGGTACTCACCTTCTAGGGAATAAGCGACAAGCCTACCCTAGTAGACTTCCAGTCTACATCTACACTCTATACTCGAGTGAACTTGCCACGCCAGGCATATTACACCCACCAAGGGTTAAGCACACCCAAACCAGGGTTGCATCGGACAAACCAGTCCAATAATATGCACACCCAACCCAGGGTGTCATCGGACAATCCTAGTCCTATGTTAAACCCAAAGAGGGTTACAATCAGACATCCTATGTCTGTGTCCAGAGCTCCTCTGAAGTAACAATAATCTTCCACCCTTCCTCACATTGGGTGAACACACTTCACAATCCACTCAGCGTCCTACTCTTCCGCATCACTGGCGGTTGCACTCCATGAATACAAAAAACATCAAACCCGTAGGTTCCATTCCACAATTGCAAAAATTACAAAATCTCTTAATTGATATGAAACTTTTCCATTCACATCACTTTTTCCTCATTCACATGACAATGGACAACAACAGATGAGTCATTTTCGTTCTTTGTTTGTACTGTCTTAAATGTTAAATGTGATTTATTTTTTCGCCTGAAGAAGACCCAAGAGGTTGAAATGCATCGTGTCTTGTCATGTGCTTTGTTTGTCAATGTCATTGGCGGTAACTAACACCTTCTCTTTCTAAATAATGCTGCAGAAGTCATGATCTGCGATCATATCACGTTGACAAAAGGGGGCACGAAACTCAACGTCAGTGCGAAGATAGGATTCTTAAAATCTTCCCTGAGGAATTAGAAATATGCCTCATGAAAAGAGAGGATCTGTGTGTGTGTGTGTGTGTGTGTGTGTGTGTGTGTGTGTGTGTGTGTGTGTGTGTGTGTGTGACGGCATTTCTAATGAAATGTTAAGTCATCTTCCACAAAATATGATATATTTTTTGCATTCATTTTTTTCAAAAATTGTGGACAGATGGTAACATGCCTCAAATTTGGAAGCATTCTATTATTGTTCCAATTCACAAGAAGGGGAAACCACTCAGAGATATACACAGTTATCGACCTATTGCATTAACATCAAATACATGTAAATTGATGGAAAAGATTGCTTTAAAAAGACTTGTTCATCATTGTAATAAACATACAATCATACTAATCAACCAAGCTGCATTTCAGACAGGCAGATCATCAATAGAACATTTGGTCAGACTCACAACGCATGTAAAGCATCAGTTTGCAAGTCGTAAAAACGTAAGGCCAGGATTTAAACCACAGTGCCAAGGACATCCACGCTGTTGGTTCGGATGAGGAATTTGCACAGGCCCTCGATGCCAGGCGCCTGAAACTCAACCTGCCACGAGCAAACGAAACTGAAGATTGGGAGAAACTGGATGCAAAAATCGTCCAAAGACTCGATGCACTGATAGGGAAAAGTACCCTGGAACACAAACTAGCCACATATGGGGACATTGTGTATGCCACATGTAGAGACGCCTATGGAGCAAAACTACCCAAAGAGAAAACACCTCCAAAGAAATCCAGACGCCAAGAAAAGATGATCTGGTCAAGGAGGAACAAAAGTGAACTTCATAAGGCTTAATTTCCCTACAAATATCAGGTGTCCCTGTGGCTCAGTGGTTAAAGCGCGAGTCATTAAGTGGAAAATGAGCATGTCCAGAGGGTCATGGGTTCGAATCCCAGCCATGGCTCGTCCCAAGATGGGAAAAAAAGGGGCAGCAGAGGGACATCCGGAGTCATGAACCGGGTGTGGCCCAACCCCCCTAGAGTGTCAGGAGATAAGGGCCGAAACACTTGCTTGAAGGGGGCTTCTCTTCTGAGGACTCTCTGCTGCCACGCTCTCCACGAGTTTCTTTCTACTGATGCATGGGTAAACCATTGACTTCCGGGAATAGGCCGGAGGACGTCCGGGAAAGACCGGAGGACACTGGGAAAGACCAGAACCAAGGGCTCTGTGGGCTGGCTCCCCACTTTGCCTTAAACATGTGGCTACTAAAAATAAAAGGAAAAGATGCTCCCAGGATTCACCGAAAGGGGGAGAGAATGATGAATCCATCGGTGCTCAACCAATCATGACTGCAAATCCCAAACGGACTATGAACATGGACCAAATGGAATATCCATGTGTCTGTGGAAAGCGTTTCGCTACCACCCGTGGCATGAAGATCCACAGAACAAAGATGGGATGTGTGAAGACTCATCTGAATGAGCAGCAGCGCACTGCATCAGCAGATAAGACGTCGGAAGACCAAGGCCAGGATTTAAACCACAGTGCCAAGGACATCCACGCTGTTGGTTCGGATGAGGAATTTGCACAGGCCCTCGATGCCAGGCGCCTGAAACTCAACCTGCCACGAGCAAACGAAACTGAAGATTGGGAGAAACTGGATGCAAAAATCGTCCAAAGACTCGATGCACTGATAGGGAAAAGTACCCTGGAACACAAACTAGCCACATATGGGGACATTGTGTATGCCACATGTAGAGACGCCTATGGAGCAAAACTACCCAAAGAGAAAACACCTCCAAAGAAATCCAGACGCCAAGAAAAGATGATCTGGTCAAGGAGGAACAAAAGTGAACTTCATAAGGCTTAATTTCCCTACAAATATCAGGTGTCCCTGTGGCTCAGTGGTTAAAGCGCGAGTCATTAAGTGGAAAATGAGCATGTCCAGAGGGTCATGGGTTCGAATCCCAACCATGGCTCGTCCCAAGATGGGAAAAAAAGGGGCAGCAGAGGGACATCCGGAGTCATGAACCGGGTGTGGCCCAACCCCCCTAGAGTGTCAGGAGATAAGGGCCGAAACACTTGCTTGAAGGGGGCTTCTCTTCTGAGGACTCTCTGCTGCCACGCTCTCCACGAGTTTCTTTCTACTTGCAACGTTTTTTGATATACGAAAAGCCTATGAACAAGTATGGCACAAGCAGCTTTTTGTTTAAATTAAAGAATATTGGTATTAATGGAAACATGTACACATATATTCAATGTTTTCTTCATCGTAGGCATATTCAAACAAGAGTAGGAAATACCTATTCTAACCCGAGACCTTTACAAATGGGCTTACCCCGAGGATCGGTAATTTCTCCAATTTTGTTAAATATTTTGATTTCTGATCTACCCAAAGGTCTTTCTAAAGATACAGAGTTAGCTCAGTTTGCCGACGATATATGTCTATGGAGTAAAGTAACGATGAAAAGAAATACTCCGTTGAGATCACTGAATTATATTAAAATTAAATACCAACACGAACTAAATAAAATCATAAATAAATGTTAGCGAACCGCCCAGAGAACGTGGACAAACGAGTCACAAGACGAAACACAACTAGTTTCGACCTCTTAGGTCTTCATCAGGTGAGACATTAACGAATAAAACAATGAAAATTCACTTAGCTTTGATCGCTTCAGATCACTTCGTAGGGTTCAGCGCAAGGAAGAAGGCGTTCTTCCTTGCGCTGAACCCTACGAAGTGATCTGAAGCGATCAAAGCTAAGTGAATTTTCATTGTTTTATTCGTTAATGTCTCACCTGATGAAGACCTAAGAGGTCGAAACTAGTTGTGTTTCGTCTTGTGACTCGTTTGTCCACGTTCTCTGGGCGGTTCGCTAACATTTATTTAAGATTTGTTTAGATTTCCGCCTGCAGTCCTCTCGCTTTGCAACTAGATCTAAATAAAATCAGTACATTTTTACACGAAAACGGGCTATCCCTTTCACCTGAAAAAACGAATTTGATGCTTTTTAATTCTGGAAATGATCCAAATAAGCTTCCAGTTTTCACCTTAGACGGCACTATTTTAAACTATGTTAAAAGCGTTAAATTCTTAGGTGTAATCCTAAGTAGTAAACTAACATTGAATACTCATATTGACCATATTTTAAATAAAGCAAGAAAAAGTCTGAATTTCCTTAAAATTCTCAGTAAACAATCTTGGGGGCAAGACACTAAAAGTTTAACTGTTTTAGCAACTGCCCTTGTACGCTCAAGACTTACATATGCTCAGGAAGTATTTTTAATGCACCTAAATATCTTTTAAATAAACTTCAGAGCACTGATTGCAAAGCCTTCAAAATTGCCCTAGGGGTTCCCACACATACGTCAAACTTAGGGACATATAACGAAGTGGGAGTTCTACCTCTATCTGAAATTAGAAAAGCTTCTACTTTAAAATTCATCTTAAAAAGTTTCTCACAAAAACTTTTTGCTCAGAAGAGGTATGTTTAGAATCGGAAAAGGATTTTGGAAAACGTGCACAATATATACAATCCACAAAATCTATTTATTCATTTTCCTCATATCTTCTAAAAGATACAAAAATAGATAAAAATGATATCGCCGGAAAACCTACGTTTTCACCCATTCCAAAATGGGTACAATCAAAAGCTTCCTTTGACATTGACTACAATAATTTAACAAAAAAGGATTCTCCCAACATTTTGAGAAATTTTGTCTACACTCACTTAGAAAATAAGTACAACCATCACTTAAAAATATTCACAGATGGCTCAGTATTAGAGGATGATAGCACAGGAGCAGCTTTCATAATTCCTAGCTTAAAAATAGAAAAGTCATTTTATCTTGGTAAAAGTCTGTCTATATATAGCGCAGAATTACTTGCTATACTCAAATCATTGGATTTCATTTTGAATTTCCCCATAAATGACAGTCAAATCGTAATATGCGCTGATTCAAAAGCAGTATTGAATGGTATTAAGTCTTCTAATTCATGTGTACGATTAGACACGATAACTGAAATCAATCATATAGTACACCTTCTTTCCCACAAAGGCATTAATATTACTTTTTGTTGGGTGCCTTCTCATTGTGGTGTATCAGCAAATGAACAAGTAGACAAAGCTGCAAAAAAAGGCAGCTCAAAACCTTAGCGGCACAGTAACAATAAATGTTCGCTTAGATATGGCAGAATGTTGCTCTATCATAAATAAAACATCTCATGATAATGCAACAAAACACTGAGGAACCCGGACATATATTATTATAACAACTGCATCAAATGTAATGACAAAAACAATGGGATAACATCATACAAAAGATTTATTTTCTCATCCAGGGAGATTGAAAGTCTAATCCATAGGCTTCGTTTAAACTCGTTTAAAACAAAATATTGCAAAGATATTAAATGTATGTGTGGGGATTCTATAAGTGTCAATCATTTACTGATTCATTGTCCCAAAACAAAAGAGCTTTTTAATAAATCAGGTATTGAGGGCTTTGTTGATGGATCGACTCCTTTATCACTATCTAGTATATTAAACAATTTTGCTACTCTTGAATCTATTTCTAAATGTTTATTAGGCTGTTTACTTAATATTTATCTTTAGCATTTGTGATTGTTACAGTTACATTTTTAGTTTAAGTTAAACGGTCCGATGAATATGATGGGGTGGAGGGTTATGATTACATTCCTTACGTACTACTTTAAAACTTACACTCCCTAAAAAAATGCATCTCTCTCATTCTTTACATCAAGCTCACTCTACACTATAATATTGTCTGAATCACTTTTAGTGGAAGGACATTAAACTGAAGAAGAAGAAGAAGAAGAAGAAGAAGAAGAAGAAGAAGAAGAAGAAGAAGAAGAAGAAGAAGAAGAAGAAGAACAACAACAACAACAACAACAACAACAACACACACACACACACACACACACACACACACACACACACACACAAACGCGCGCGCGCGCGCGCGCGCGCGCGCGCCCACGCACACACATGGGCTCATGCCCACACATCACACACACACACGTGTACATCAAAGAAAAAAAAAACAAAACAAAAAAAAACGTAGGTAGGCACTCAAGGTCTGACCAGCGCGTTGGGCTAATGCGTAGGTCAGACATCCGCTGAGTCGTAGCCACGAGACCTTCTTCTTCAATTGTCTCTTCTTTATTGTTAATTCATTTATCCATCAGCTTCAAACCATGCGTAGCGTGGTCTCAAAACTTAGTGGATGTGGTGTAGCATATATGGACTAGTCCGCACGCAGTGACGCCTCCTTGATGAAACTGAAACTGAAACTATGAATGCAGGCTTGACCGTAATGCAGGTTGTTACATTACACTGTCATGATTATGAATGAAGGCCTGGCCGTAATGCAGGTTGTTATATTACACTGTCAT
>CM065745.1:423579-458579 GCA_033310375.1 Conus canariensis
GCGCGCGCGCGCGCGCATGCACGCACGCACGCACGCACGCACGCATGCACGCACGCACGCACACGCGCGTGTACACACACACACACACACACACACACACACACACACACACGCACACACACACACACACACACACACACACACACACACACACACACACACACCATTTCAGAGAAATGTATGACGTAATCTTCATCATATCATTGATTTTTACACTTCTGAACACACTCAACAGAATAACACACGGTGCCCTGGGACCTGAGAATGTATTGTACAGCACTGAACACACTCAACAGAATAACACACGGTGCCCTTTGACCTGACAGTGCTCTATATTGTACAGCACTGAACACACTCAACAGAACAACACATGGTGCCCTAGGACCTGCCAGTGTATTGTGGAGCACTGAACACACTCAACAGAACAACACACGGTGCCCTATGACCTGACAGTGTACTGTACAGCACTGAACACACTCAACAGAACAACAATCGGTGCCCTAGGACCTGCCAGTGCTCTGTATTGTACAGCACTGAACACACTCAACAGAACAACACATAGTGCCCTTTGACCTGACAGTGTATTGTACAGCACTGAACACACTCAACAGAACAACACACGGCGCCCTTTGACCTGACAGTGCTCTGTATTGTACAGCACTGAACACACTCAACAGAACAACACATGGTGCCCTAGGACCTGACAGTGACCAGTGGGTGCCCAATGTTTCCAAATCAGCGTGCTATGAAATACAATAAAATCAACAAGCAGCCACCACTAGCAGCTAGGAAATAAAATAATATCAGCAAACAACCAGTACAAACGGCTATAAAATAAGTTAGTATCAACAATCAGCTATGAAATAAAATGGTATCAACAAGCAACCAGTACAAACGGCTATAAAATAAGTTAGTATCAACAATCAGCTATGAAATAAAATGGTATCAACAAACAACCAGTACAAACGGCTATAAAATAAGTTAGTATCAACAATCAGCTATGAAATAAAATGGTATCAACAAACAACCAGTACAAACGGCTATAAAATAAGTTAGTATCAACAATCAGCTATGAAATAAAATGGTATCAACAAGCAACCAGTACAAACGGCTATAAAATAAGTTAGTATCAACAATCAGCTATGAAATAAAATGGTATCAGCAAGCAACCAGTACAAACAGCTATGAAATAAGATACTATCAGCAAGCAACCAGTACAATCAGCTATGAAATAAGATAATATCAGCAAGCAACCAGTACAATCAGCTATGAAATAAAATAATATCAGCAAGCAACCAGTACAAACAGCTATGAAATAAGATAATATCAGCAAGCAACCAGTACAATCAGCTATGAAATAAGATAATATCAGCAAGCAACCAGTACAAACAGCTATGAAATAAAATAACATCAACAAACAGCCACTACAAACAACTATGAAATAAGATTATATCAACAAGCAACCATTACAAACAGCTATGAAATAAGACAATAACAAACAGCTGTGAAATAGGATAATATCAACAAGCAGCCACTACAAACAGCTAAGAAATAAAATAACATCAACAAACAGCCACTACAAACAGCTATGAAATAAGATTATATCAACAAGCAACCATTACAAACAGCTATGAAATAGAATAATATCAACAAGCAGCCGGTACAAACAGCAAGTACTTGATTGATTTCAGCCCAATGTTCGGCAAGGCTACACTGTGAAGTCAACGAGGCTGTACGGATTGATCGCCCGAACGAACATTCTGTACGACCGGAAACTGATAGCAACACTGTGGATTGATATCAAACCCATGTCATGTGACATGGAAAACAGGACGGAGAACACTGTGGATTTATTTCAAACGTATATGATATGCAATTCGAAACATACAGACCAAAACAAAAATGACAGATTCCAAACCAACATTCTATTAAACTGGGAACTAAACGGAGTAGAACTGATTGATTTCAGACCAGTGCGTGTGAAACTGGAAACTAAACGGAGCAGTATTGATTGATTTCAGACCAGTGCGTGTGAAACTGGAAACTAAACGGAGCAGTATTGATTGATTTCAGACCAATGTACTGTGAAAGTGCAAACTACACGGAGCGGATTGGATTCATTTCAGGCCAGTAGTTTGTGGAATTGCAATCTAAACAGAGCGGTAGTAGTGGATTTCCAGCCAATATTCTGTAAAATTGGAAGCTAAACAGATCAGTGTTTGACTGCTCTCAAACCAATGTTCTGTGATGTTTCAAGCGAAACTGAGCAGTATTAAATATAACAGTATTAAAAAGAGCAGTATTAAAGAGAGCAGTATTAACTGGTTTCAAACAAGTGTTCTGTGACATAGAAAGCAAAATGGAACAGTGTTGATTGATTTCAAACCAACATTCCGTGGAAGCGGAAGCTAAAGGAACAGTTTTGATCAATTTCAAACCAATATCCTGCGACCCTGGAATCTAAAGGAGTAGTATTGATTGATTTCAAAGCAATATGCCGTGACACTGGAAACTAAAGGAGCAGTGTTGATTAATTTCAAACAAATATTCTGCGACACTGGAAGTGACGTGGCAATATTGATTAACTTCAAGCCAATATTCTGTGACATTCAAATCTGATCAGAGCAGAGCTGATTGGCTTGGAATCAATGCTCTGTGACACCGGAAGCTAACAGAGTACCATTAACTGACGCCCAGTCTACAGTCTGCGGACAGGTGGTGGGGTGGGTGAAGACGGGTGGTGGGGTGGGTGGTGACGGGTGGCGGGGTGGGTGGTGACGGGTGGTGGGGTGGGTGGTGACAGTGGGGCGGGTGGTGACGGGTAGTGGGGTGGGTGGTGAGTTAGTGGGGTGGTGGTGACAGATGGCGGGGTGGGTGGTGATAGGTGGTGTGGTGGGTGGTGACGGGTGGTAGGGTGGGTGGTGACAGGTGGCGGGGTGGGTGGTGACAGGTGGTGGGGTGGGTGGTGACAGGTGGTGGGTGGTGGCGTGGGTGGTGATGGGTGGTGACGGGTGATGGGGCGAGTGGTGACAGGTGGCGGGGTGGGTGGTAACGGGTGGTGGGTGGGCGACGACGGGTTGTGGGCTGGGTGGTAACAGGTGGGAGGTGACGGATGGTGATGGGTGGGTGGTAACGGGTGGGTGGTGACGGATGGTGATGGTTGGGTGGTAACGGGTGGGTGGTGACGGATGGTGATGGATGGACGGTGACGGTTGATGGGATGGGTGGTGACAGCTGGTGACGGGTGGCGGGGTGGGTGGTGACAGGTGGCGTGGTGGGTGGTGACAGGTGGTGGGGTGGGTGGTGACAGGTGGTGGGATGGGTGGTGACGAGTAGTGGGGGTGGCTGGTGATGGGTTGTGGGGTGGGTGGTGATGGGTTGTGGGGTGTATGGTGATGGGGGGTGGGGTGGTGGTGGCAGGTAGTGGGGTTGGTGGTGACAGGTAGGGGGATGGGTGGTGACGGGTGGCGGGTTGGGTGGTGACAGGTGGTGTGGTGGGTGGTGACGGATAGCGGGGTGGGCGGTTACAGACCAAGGAAGGTCAGCAGAAATGCAGTGGAAAAGCGATGCGGGTGGAAAAAGCGATGCGGGTGGGAAGAGCAGTCAGTACAGTGTTATTTGCCGTAGTATGCCAGAAGGGACCCTTACGATTTCAGGCAAATACGATCTTATTGGTTGTACGTTGGAAGGGCGGGCAAAGTATATGTAAGCAAATGATGTTAACTGAATGTTGCAGGGGTGAAGTATATTTCAGGCTAAGGCTACCTGGCGGTTGGATATCTACAGGGTGAGGTCTGTGAATGTTGCAGGGGTGAAGTATATTTCAGGCTAAGGCTGCCTGGCGGTTGTCTATCTACAGGGGTGGTGCAGGTGAGGTCCGTGAAAAGCCGTCGGCATGCTGAAAGGGTGAACAACATGAAAAGTCGTCTGCTTACCCCATGTGGTGATGTGCTTAAAAGTCGTCTGCTTACCCCTGTGGTGACGTGTGTAAAAGTCGTCTGCCTACCTCTATGGTGACGTGTGTTAAAGTCGTCTGCTTACCTCTATGGTGACGTGTATAAAAGACGTTTGTTTATGTCTGTGGTGACGTGTGTAAAAATCGTCTGTTTAACTCAATGATGACGTGTGTAAAATTCGTCTGTTTACGTCTATGGTGATATGTGTAAAAGTCGTCTGTTTATCTCTATGGTGATGTGTGTAATAGTCGTCTCTGTAAATCTATGGTGAAGTGTGTAAAAGTCATGTTTAAATCTATGGTAATGTGTGTAAAATTCGTCTGTTTACCTCTATAGTGATGTGTGTAAAAGTCGTCTGTTTACCTCTATAGTGATGTGTGTAAAAGTCGTCTGTTTACCTCTATAGTGATGTGTGTAAAAGTCGTCTGGTTACCTCTGTGGTGACGTCTGTAAAATCGTCTGGTTACCTCTGTGGTGACGTCTGTAAAAGTCGTCTGGTTACCTCTATAGTGATGAGTGTAAAAGTCGTCTGGTTACCTCTGTGGTGACGTCTGTAAAAGTCGTCTGGTTACCTCTGTGGTGACGTCTGTAAAACTCGTCTGGTTACCTCCCTCTGTGGTGACGTCTGTAAAAGTCGTCTGGTTACCTCTGTGGTGACGTCTGTAAAAGTCGTCTGGTTACCTCTGTGGTGACGTCTGTAAAAGTCGTCTGGTTACCTCTGTGGTGACGTCTGTAAAAATCGTTTGGTCACCTCTGTGGTGACGTCTGTAAAAGTCGTCTGGTTACCTCTGTGGTGACGTCTGTAAAAGTCGTCTGGTTACCTCTGTGGTAACGTCTGTAAAAATCGTCTGGTTACCTCTGTGGTGACGTCTGTAGAAGGCCGTCAATATGCGTGTCGGGTGAAGTTTGAAAAAAAAGAAGAAAAAAAAGACGGGAGTGGGCAAGTTGACTATGCTGAATAGTCATGGGAAATCTGATAAAGAGATTTGAAAGAAGGGGTTCCATCTTCACGTTCACCGCCTCCCTCAGCCCTGAGCAGAACGAATTGATGGCAGTCTGGGGGCGGCCACCTCCTGAAATAAGGGACATCATCCTGACAGGAATGGAATTCTTTCCCTTTCTCATTATTGGGGAAGGCCAGAGGCCAAATCATCAATCACCGCTCACTGTTCCATTGGAGGGACCCCTTCTCATATCGGAGTTAAAAGCCGACAAAATGAGAGAGAGAGAGAGAGAGAGAGAGAGAGAGAGAGAGAGGACTACGCGTAGTTTATCTTGCCTTTTTTTATGAGTCGCTTAGAAATACTTTGCCTTTATTTTAAAATGGAGTATGCTTTATGTCTGAGCATAAGTATCAATTATTTGCTTGGTGAAAACAACAGGTATAGATTTATGTATTTTAAATGAACAATGACAGTTACCCTGACAAAACAGATATTGATTTATAGACATTACTCACACACACACACACACACACACACACACACACACACACACACACACACACACACACACACACACACACGGACACCTCATGAATAGGAGAGAGAGAGAGAGAGAGAGAGAGAGAGAGAGAGAGAGAGAGAGAGAGAGAGAGACGGACAGACAGACAGACAGGAAGACAGACAGACAGACAGACGGACAGACGGACGGATAGACAGAGAGAGGCAAAGAGACAGACAGACAGACAGGCAGAAGATAAACACACACACACACACACACACACACACACACACACACACACACACACACACACACACACACGGAGAGAGAGAGAGAGAGAGAGAGAGAGAGAGAGAGAGAGAGAGAGAGAGAGATGCAAGAATATTATATGATTTTTTTATCATAATGAACTGTCAAAGCGGTTCATTAATTGTAAGCCTCGGGGGATCCAATCCGATGTAGAAGGGTGAAGAGGCCTGACCTACTGCCCAAGTAGAACGCCTTGGTCAGGTCGATGAAGGCATTGAACAAGGGTCGTCCCTGCTCGCGGCACTTCTCCTGTAGCTGCCTCAGGGAGAATATCCCTCATGGGCCAAGATGTCAGCAGCACTTCCGACACCTCTATCGGCGATCACATCCTCCAGCAACCTGAGAGAGTGGTTATTTAAGAAGTGTTCTATGGCTAGACTTGTTTGCACCATTTTACAGCCACTTGGTACATGATCGGATTGCAAGAAAGTGCTGTGAAGAAATATTCCTTGGATTTTATGGCAGTCTGCACCTGCAATGTTTGTACCCTACATGTTTAGGGCAGCGAAAGAACGGGGAAGGTTTTGTCGCTTTGGCCGGTAGTGATCACCATATATTTGTCTTTATTTGCGTTCAGGCTGATCTACTTCAATTGAGACAAATCCAGTATGTGAATAATATTCCCTTGAAATACAAAGGCAAGGTTATCAACATTAGGATGGCTGGCGTGAACGCCTGTGTCATCTTCGAACAAGTCACAGAGAGGTTGTAGGAATAAAGGTAGAATAAGAGAAGATAAGGTCCAAAGGAAGAGCCTTGAGAAACACCAAATTTGATAGGCAAACGAGAAAGTTCCGTCTAATACTAAACACAGGCAAGCATCTGTTTTTAAGAATGATTTGTCGGTTAAGAATAATCACATGAGTTTCACTTTTTTGTTTGATTATCCACTGAGGAGCAGTGCGTGGTTAGTGACATCGACAGCATCAGCAAAGTCTGCAAAGAGAAGATAATTCATCTGGTTAACTTTGGTTTTAGAGAGCCGTCTTTCAGCTCGGGTGTTCCATGCTGTATATGAAGAACGGTGCACACTGGGTCCAGGCTCATTTTGGTGAAGCAAATTTGATTTGTGGAAATGTCTGAGGACGTAGAGTCTGGTGTGTTTATTAAAGGTTTCTATAGAGAAGACAAATAGTGTCTGGTGTGTTTATTAAAGGTTTCTATAGATAAGACAAATAGTGTCTGGTGTGTTTATTAAAGGTTTCTATAGATAAGACAAATAGTGTCTGGTGTGTTTATTAAAGGTTTCTATAGAGAAGACAAACAGAGACGAGTCTGGAGCTGCAACATTTAGATTTTGCCGTCAGTGTTACTTAGTTCACGAAAACAAATTCTTTTCTCTTAGACGAATTAGAGAGCTGTGTACCTAAGAGACAGACATTAGTAGAAAGGGCATATGTGAACGTTTTGCTTAAATCACAAAAATCTAAGCTGTGAAAACAGACTTGCAAGACGTTATTGCTGGTTTAGTAACTTCACAAAACGTGTCTTTGGCTGTTCCGAAGATAGTTCCTGAATAGATGTCATGGTAATATTCAGATTCCTATCGCTCTACTGCTCGATGGCATTTCTGAAAATAGGAACAGCAAATTCACGCGTATTACAAAGTTTCTTTGAAATGCATCGTAATTTACAATTATTTCTGGTACGTTGGGTTTTAGATGGTGCATGCTTATTGCTATTATACATGCATAAACATTTATGGTGTCGTTTATGGCACCACACGTAACATGTAATGGATCGTGGGATTTCTCTCGGCAGGTTTTAGAAAGCATTGGCCATGGCAGCTAGATCGAAGTTAACGTCGATAGAAACTTCTTAGGGTCATAGAGCATGTGTGCGTGTGCGTGTGTGTGTGTGTGTGTGTGTGTGTGTGTGTGTGTGTGTGTGTGTGTGTGTGTGTGTGTGTGTTGTTGTTGTTGTTGCTGTTGGTAATGTAAAGCGCTTAGAGCCCTAAATTATAGAGAATAGGCGCTATATAAATTAACATTATTATTATTATAGAGCAAGAGAAGTACAACCTCGATAGGAACTTGTTAGGGTCATAGAGCAAAATAATGTCAACGTCGATAGGAACTTGTTAGGGTCATAGAGCAAAGCAATATCAACGTCGATAGGAACTTGTTAGGGTTGTCACGCACCAAGCGTGACCTTTCTTTTCTACCCCTTGTGAGGAGATTTTGTCCCTATTATTTTTGCCCTATATGCCCATTTTTCAGGAGGGACCAAATCTTGGGGCAAACACTGCTCAACTGATTTTGGGCAGTCACTTGTCATTTCACCCCAGCCCTCGCTGTGCAATGTCCTTGCACGTGCGTTCCGTTCATTTTTGTTCACCCAGACCTCGCGCTCGCCTACGTCACTGGAAGGTGGGCAAAAGTGGGGTTCTGAGTTTCGGCACTCTGGATTTGGGGGGTGATCCGCGAGTCATCTCATTTTCTTTTCATTGATCATTTTGTTTGAGAGGGCCTCGTCCCTGTATTCTAGATATCAACTGGAGTGGGCAGTCTGCCCACTGGAGCAAGACTCGTCATCTTGCTGGAGCCTATCTATCACCATCCTTTTGTTTTCACCCCCCCCCCCCACATCATCTTTTTATCTGGAGGGCCAAAGGAAGAGGAGGGAAGAAGACCCTGGGAAGAAGATGGAGGAAGACCCTGAGAAGAAGACGGAGGAAGACCTTGAGAAGAAGTCGGGGGAAGACTTTGGAAAGGAAGACTGGAGAGGGATAGAGGACAGGAGGGTCAGACTAGGGCTGACATCTTCCTGAGGGGGTCTACATGCCTTTTTCCTCTTCCCAGACGTGGTGACCTGTTGTCTTCGTCCTTCTTTTTGCACGAGTGGTTTTACACTTTCCCTTTTCCTTCTCCTTCTGCCCTTTCCCCGGGTCTTCAACTGCTGCTTCACCTCCTGTTCGTCCACGCCCTGACCTTGCTACTGTTGGCCTAGACGTCAACACAGCCTGCTGCCCTGGGACCCGGGAGGTCCCAATTGTGACGTCAGCACTTCCTCGCCTGTCCCGACATCATGAGGCGACTACAGTGAGGGGCGTGCGTGAGTTGGGGGTTTGTGGGTGGGGCGTTGGACTCAAGGTAGCCCCAGAAAGACAGAACAAGACAAAAGCAGACAGAAGTGTACCAAAGAAATGAACTGGTTGGGACGTGTGTGTTTTTTTTGTTGAGGTTTTGTTTGTTTGTTTGTTTTTTTGACAGGTCATTAGTTTCTTGTTTTTTTTTCTTATGTGATTGTCATTGTTCACATTTCCCTTTTCCCCATGGGTTTCAGTAGTGTGGGTAGGTGAGGTGATTAGGTCCTCCCGGGTGCTGTATTGGGCTAGGGTGGGGAATTGAGTATCATCACTGTTCTGTCTAGTTAGGGCCCCGTCTCTTCATCTCTCATCAATATTTATTTAATGTGAACAAATGTTGTAGTGTGTCTATCTCCTGTCTGGTGTTTGATTTGTGCGCTTGAGGTCAGGTACTTGCGGGTTCTCCCTCTTCTCACGCGCCTCGTCATTGGTCACCCTTAGCCGGGTGAACCGTGACAAGGGTCATAGAGCAAAGTAATGTCCACGTCGATAGGAACTTGTTAGGGTCATAGAGCAAAGTAATATCAACGTTGATAGGAACTTGTTAGGGTCATAGAGCAAAGTAATGTCCACGTCAATAGGAACTTGTTAAGTTCATAGAGCAAAGTAATGTCAACGTCGATAGGAATTTATTAGGGTCACAGAGCAAAGTAATGTCAACGTCGATAGGAACTTGTTAGGGTCATAGAGCAAAGTAATGTCAACGTCGATAGGAACTTGTTAGGGTCATAGAGCAAAAGAAGTGCAAAGTCGATAGGAACTTCTTAGGGTCATAGAGCAAAGTGATGTCAACGTCGATAGGAACTTGTTAGGGTCACAGAGCAAAGTAATGTCAACGTCAATAGGAACTTGTTAGGGTCATAGAGCAAAGTGATGAACGGGTTGTCAGCGCGGTCTGTGACAGTTGCTGCCTGGTCGTCTGACAGGGCTGCCCCCCTCCCCCCCCCCCTCCCCCCCCCCCCCCCCGCCTCTCCCCACCTTTGTGGAGATACTCATGGGAGATGCACCAGAAGACCATGTGGAACGGTGAGAACCGAAGCAGCACCAAGACCCGCGTACCATGTGATCCTCTGCCTGCACTGGAAGAACTTGCTTTGCTACTAACACGCCTGGGCAAACCATCCACAATCTTCGGCTCGGAAATCAGTGAACAAAGAAACAAAGAAGCAAAGAGCATCAAAGAATTCCAAAGAAACATCAAAGCGAAGGGGAGAAGCTGAAGGCAATATAGTCAAGGTAGCGGTGTAGTGTAGCTGTGGGGGTAAAGGGCCCGAGAGTTCTCTCAACAAGGACCCAGGTATCAACACGTTCTAAAGGTCAAGACAATCTTGATCACACACACACACACACACACACACACACACACACACACACACACATCGTTCGAGGAGTACATGCGTCACCAGACTAGGGGAGGGCTCCGGGTTGCAGTGGGACTGACGGTGGGGGAATGCTGTTCATGCACGCGATAATTCAATTGCAACAATCAATTGATATTAGTGGACAGAAGAAGAAGAAAACTAAGAAGAAGAAGAAGAAGGGACAAAAACACGAACAACACCATTAGCAACAGCAGCAATAGCAACAAAACCAAAACCAAGAAGCGAGAAAAACTGATTATTCATTATACTCATAATAAGCACTTATGTAGCGCCTATTCTCTGCTATAGACCAAGCTCTAAGCGCTTTACAATCCACACTCGTTTACACAGCGGGCTGCCTACCTGGGTAGTGCCGACTGAAGAGCTGCCAGCTAGCGCTTCATTCAGTCGTTTCCCGTGTCATCCAGTCAATATCATTCAATATCGTTCACTCACTTTCCTTACCTCCTGATGATGATGATGATGATGATGATGATGATGGTGATGATGATGATGATGATGATGGTGATGGTGATGATGATGGTGATGATGATGATGATGATGATGATGATGATGATGATGATGATGTAGATGATGATGATGATGATGGTGATGATGGTGGTGATGATGATGATGATGATGATGATGATGTAGATGATGATGATGATGTAGATGATGATGATGATGATGATGATAAAGGAGAAGGCAAACTAGTATTATACAGAACTAACAAGGACACGCCGTAATCGTTGCCAGGTTTTTGACATTGTGTCCGTTGGATGTATTTCAATGTCAGCCTTAGCTGTTTTTTGTACTCCCAGTTCTTATAGAACAGGGAGTACTTTAGAATGGGAACGAAGAAATGCTGTGTGTGTGTGTGTGTGTGTGTGTGTGTGTGTGTGTGTGTGTGTGTGTGTGTGTGTGTGTCCGTCCGTCTGTCCGTCCGTCCGTCCGTGGTCAAAATGTGTTCCACTCGCTCCAGACAAAACTACTGGGCCGATCTTTCTGAAAATTTGTAGGTATGTCTAATATGGGTCACGAATGATGCCCGATGTTTTAGTTTACCGTTATAACCGTTACTAACGGCTGTAACGGCCTGTAACGTTTTTTTCTTCTTTATGGAATATCTCAGAAAATACGTGGCCGATCTTTCTGAAAATTTGTAGGTATGTTCATTATGGGTCACGAATAATGCCCGCTGTTTTAGTTTACCATTATACCGTTACTAACGGCTGTAACGGCCTGTAACGTTTTTTTTTTCTTTATGGAATATCTCAGAAAGTACTTGGCCGATCTTTCTGAAAATCTGTAGATATGCCCATTATGAGTCACGAATAATGCCCGATGTTTTAGTTTACCGTTATAGCCGTTACTTACGGCTGTAACGGCCTGTAACGGTTTTTCTTCTTTATGGAGTTTCTCAGAAAGTGCGTGGCCGATCTTTGTGAAAATTAGCAAATACGTTCATTATGGGTCACGAATAATGCCCGATGTTTTAGTTTACTGTTATAGCCGTTACTTACGGCTGTAACGGCCTGTAACGGTTTTTCTTCTTTATGGAGTTTCTCAGAAAGTGCGTGGCCGATCTTTGTGAAAATTAGCAAATATGTTCATTATGGGTCACGAATAATGCCCGATGTCTTAGATTACCGTTTTAGCCTTTACTTACGCCTATAACGGCCTGTAACGTTTTTTTTTTCTTTATGGAGTTTCTCAGAAAGTGCGTAGCCGATCTTTGTGAAAATTAGCAGATATGTTCATTATGGGTCACGAATAATGCCCGATGTTTTAGTTTACCGTTTTAGCCTTTACTTACGGTTGTAACGGCCTGTAACGGTTATTTTTTTCTTTATGGAATATCTCAGAAAGTGCGTAGCCGATCTTTGTGAAAATTAGCAGATATGTTCATTATGGGTCACGGATGATGCCTGATGTTTTAGTTTACCTCGTTATAGCCGTTACTAACGGCTGTAACGGCCTGTAACGGTTTTTCTTCTTCATGGAATATCTCAGAAAGTACTTGGCCGATCTTCCTGAAAATCTGTACATATGTTCATTATGGGTCACGAATAATGCCCGATGTTTTATTTTACCATTATAGCCGTTACTAACGGCTATAATGGTAAAATAAAACATCGGGCAGTAACGGCTATAACGGCCCATAACAGTTTTTCTTCTTTATGGAATATCTCAGAAAGCACTTTGTCGATCTTTCTGAAAATCTGTAGGTTTGTTCAGTATGGGTCACGGATGATACCCGATGTTTTAGTTTACCGTTATAGCTGTTACTAACGACTACAACTGCCCATAACGGTTGGTTTAAACAGATTTTATTTGTTCGAGAACAATTTTGCAGCAATATTCATCAAATCATGGAGTACAACAAGCATAGGCTTATAAACCATACTCTTACAAAGAAAATGTACATTGGAGTGGCTGCGTCAAAAAGTTATCAAAATGGAATTGGAAAGGAGGAAAATCAACAGACACAAACAAAAACAAAACGACAACAAAGACAAGCGAACAAACGAAAAATCGTTTAACACACAAGAGTACATTCAAACTACAACACAATAATGAAATAACCCACTCCACTCCCGAACCACGCCATGTCATTTCAATCAATAGTGTTCCATACCAGGTAGAAGACCGGGAAGGTAAATGTGGTAAGCCGAATAAGTTTAGTTATGTGCAAACCTATTAGATAGCTTAATTAAATTTCCAACCATAGTAAGTATCTCAGTATTTGCATCCACATCCAGGTCAAGGTTACCAGTCAATAATGTTGAGATATCGCGTTTTGCTGTGTCGTGAAGAGTTTCTATTGTCAGAGCACGGGCCTGTTGATGGAGTGGACAATAAATCATGAAGTGGGCTGCATCTTCAACTGCCGTGCCACAGTCACATGAAGGGTTGTTTCTAAGATGTCGCTTGAAAATATCGTGGTTTAAGTCACTCATTTCCAGTCTCAACTTACACAAAATTATTTCTGATGTCCTATTAGATAAGTAGTAACATGTAGGCACGATACTATCGGTACTGCTGAGGAAACGCTTGAGAAAACTAAGAGAATGTTAATATTAATAATAATAATAATGATTTCTTATATAGCGCTTAATCAAACGAATTTCTCTAAGCGCTTTACAAAGTCATACTACATTCACCCTTCTCATATACAATAATACACCTTACACCCAACTACAAATACTATTACTACAATAACTAACAAATCCTAATCCTACCAATGTGACATTCACTTATTCTTCAAATATCACTACAAAAACTTAATCCTATAACGTTCAATCATACAACAAATACATATAATAGAGAACATACACATACGCTACATTTGAAAAGGCCCAGACGGCTATGAGTTAGGTTGTACCCCCCCCCCCCCTCTCCCCACAGCATTGACTAATTATGAGAAAATAGATGGGTTTTAAGTTTAGACTTGAAAGAAGAGATAGAATCTGAATGTCTGAGACAGTTTGGCAGTCTGTTCCACGTCGCTGGAGCTTGAAAAGAGAAAGATCTTTCACCAGTAGTAGTCCTGAAGCGAGTCATTCGCAGAAGGCGGTCGTCAGCACAGGAGCGTAGTTGTCGAGAGGGGGTGTAGATTTTAAGGAGATCTGAGAGATAAGAAGGTCCATTTTCAAAGAGAGCAGAGAAAGTGAGAGTTGAGATTTTGTACGAGATACGGTTTGAGACAGATAGCCAGTGAAGAGAGTGGAGGAGAGGCGAAATGTGAGCATGTTTTCTTGCTCTACAGATGACTCTGGCTGCATGATTTTGGATTCGCTGTAATCTTTCTATCAGGTATTTTGGAAGGCCGGCCAAAAGTGAGTTGCAGTAATCTATTCTAGATAAAACAAATGCACAAATGAGAGTTTTTGTAGCATCTGTAGAGAGAAGGTGACGTACAGAGCTGATTCTTCTTAGTTCAAAATAGGCAATCTTGCAAATATTTGAAACCTGTTTCTCAAAGGAGAGGGATTGGTCAAGTATGACCCCTAGACTGCGGACAGAGGTGGAGACAGAGACAGCACAGTCATTGATAGTGACAGTTGAAGGCAGAGAAGGATGGTTAGGCTGTTTTGTCACGAACATGAGTTCCGTCTTGTCGTCGTTTAGTTGTAGTTTGTTGGTTGTCATCCAGTCCTTCAGGTCTGCAATGCAGCCCCGCGTCCGAGAAATCAGTGAGTCAGTTTCAGCAATGGGAGCCGACTGATGAAGCTGAGTATCGTCAGCAAAGCTCTCATGCGACATGGCGTGACCACTGATGACGTCAGACACAGGACTAGCATACAGCACAAAAAGGACTGGCCCAAGTACAGAACCCTGAGGCACACCGTACCTAAGAGGAGAACTGTCTGAGTATCTTCCCTGTACACACACTGTCTGAGTACTTCCAGTCAAGTAAGAGATAATCCAGTCGAGAGCTGTGTCTTTGAATCCAAAGGAAGTTTGAAGCCGTGAGAACAAAATATTATGATCGATCGTGTCAAATGCTGCAGAGAGGTCTAACATCGCTAATAAGGAAACATTCCCATCGTCAAGCCCGCAGAGGAGGTCATTGACTATACGGAGGAGTGCTGTCTCACAACTATGGCCTTGTCTGTAAGCATATTGATGAGGATTCAAAAGGTGATTCTTTTCGAGATGTTCTAGAATTTGTTCCAAAACGATCTTCTCCAATAATTTTGATAGAAATGACAAATGTGATACAAATATTGTCAGGGAGGTCATTCCAAAGAGCAGTAGATGAATGAAACAAGGAAGATTTGTACATATCTAGTCTACACTTTGGCATCTGCCTCTCCAGGGGGCGCCTGAGGTGATAAGGGTTTACAGAGGATATAAGATCGGAAAGTCGATTAGACAGATAAATCGGAACAATACCGTTGACAATTTTGTAGTACAGAATGATTTTATGACGTCGTCGTCTCTCTTTTAATGATGTAAAACCGGATTCCTTGTATAATTTTTGGTGGCTAGTCCCTCGGACTGAGCCGACTATAGTTCTAATCGCATCCAGATGCACATTTTCTAAATCTTCAGCTTGTTTGTACAATTATCCCACACGACATCCGAAAAATCGAAATGGGGCAAAATAAATGACTTATACATTATTTCGAGTGATTTCCGACTAAGACGGTATTTAAATGAGTGGAGGCAGGCAACAATAACACGACATTTTGACAACATCGATTTGATGTGGCAATCCCATTTACAATTATTTTGAATGATAACTCCTAGGTGTTTGTGGAATTCTGTATCATGTAATGTCACGTTATTAAACCTCAGAGGTTCGATTTGTGGCACCGCATGGTTAGAAATTGTCAATAATTCAGTTTTAGACTGGTTAAATGTTATTCTCCATTTGAGAGCCCAAGTATTGATTTTTTCAAGATCTGAGTTTAAGATTTCTGTTCTAAGACGAGTATTTTCAAGACCTAAATATATACTGGTATCATCACCAAATAGCTTTACCACAGATTCAGTATCATAAACAATATCATTTATATAAATAAGGAATAACATTGGTCCAAGAGTAGAACCTTGGGGGACGCTGCCGATATCGGGAGATACAGTGATTTACTTCCCTTTAAAACTACTGCCTGTGTACGATTTGTCAAATAGTCAGCAAACCAATCAAGCAACTGTCCTCAAACACCCAAGGCAGAAAGTTTATATAGTAATCCACGGTGCCATACCTTATCAAAGGCCTTAGATACGTAAAAAAAAAATCACCTGTGCAGTAGTTTTTGAGTCAAGAAATTTGCAAAAATCATCATATAAACACAAAAGTTGAAAAACAGTTGAGTCTTTTAGAATGAACCCCGACTGGGCATCAGATAAAAGATTATTGCCTAAAAGGTGTTTAAACACATGTTGCTGAATACATTTTTCTAAGATTTTACCGATACAGCTCAATAATGAAACAGGACGGTAGTTGTCGCATTTATGTTTATCTCCTTTTTTAAATATGGGGGTTACATGAGCCAGTTTCCATATTAAAGGAAATTTGCCTTCTGTTAATGAACGATTAAACAGGTATGCTAATGGTTCACAAATGACGTCCGCAGCAGCAATTAAAATTCTGTTGTGTACCAGGTTTGGTCCGACAGCTTTTCTACTGTGAAGACCTTTCAGTATTTCTAGAACAACGTCTTTGGTAATAACTAACTGACTAATCAAACCGCAATATTCATTTATCCTAGGTATATCTTCATCATCGTCATCGACCGAACACTGCGCGGCACAGTACTTATTAAGGGCAGTAGCCTTATCTTTTGGAGTGTAATAAATCACATCGTTATCTTCAATGGGAGGGATTTCGTCCTGAGGCATGCCTTTGTTACGAATGAATGTTTTAACTAGTTTCCACCAGTCCTTGGTTCCAAAGCAATTCGGAGAGGAGATTCTGTTGTCTAATTCTAATACATATTCTGCCTTCCTCAGTCAAATAATATGTGAAGCTCATTTCGAGTACGACGAAAGAAAGCCCAAGCCCACTCAGAATTTAATGATTTAGCCAATTTATGGATACTATTTTTTCTTTTGATTATTTTTTTAATTTCAGTCGTAATCCATGGCATATCGCGTTCATCAGTTGTAACTTCTTTGACTGGCATACATAGTTTTGCAACATACACAAGCAGATCAGAAAACTTCTCGGCAGCATCATCAATAGATTCTAAAGTTAAAATGGAATCCCAGTCAGTGTTAGATAATTTTGCAGTTAGTCTCTGAGCATTTAGTTTAGCATAATTAAACACTGTACGTTTGTAGGAGGTGTTAAATCTGCGTGCTTTTTCAAGACAACATACGGAGCACAATGATCGCTACAGACTGGTGACAGTACGTCTGAACCTTGAATGAGGTCTGGACACGGCGTAAGTATTAAATCAATTATGGTGGACGAGTTTTCAGTAATACGAGTTGATTTATTAACTATCTGAAATATATTATTCGTTGACATAATATTTTGAAGATGCGGGTGGTGTTGAACTGTACAATCGGCGTTGAAATCACCAAGAATAATGAATTTGTTAGGAGTATTTCCAGCTAACTGTACTGCCTGATCAATTAAGTCTCAGTAAGCTACATTAGCAGAGGGTGGTCAGTAGAATGTTCCTATCAGCAGTGTGTTTTGTCCTAGTTTTGTCTCAATCCACACAGCCTCCAGAAATGGCACACTCAGGTCGGGTCTAGGTTTGCAAACTAAATGATCTTTTACGTACACAGCAACACCTCCGTGTGGATCTCCTACTCTGTCTCTCCTGACTGGAGGTTGGAAACCGGGAATTAGTATGTCGTCATTAGAAATATTGTCTGAAAGCCATGTTTCAGACATGGATACCACATCAAAACAACTTACTTCACACTGAATTAGAGAAATTTTTTTGCTTAAGCTATGTACATTCAAGTAGATGATGGATAGTCCATTTGAAATATCATCAGTCGGACCTGGGTTTGGGTGGACATCACCTGCAAGTTGTAGCAACATCTGTATTGCAAATCCGACAAGAAAAATAATAAGCAGGTCAGCAGTACCCACACGTTGAGGAAGCGTGTTGACATCATGACTATTGGAAAGTGATGGATCAAGAGATGAGAGCTTACACGGCATCGTATTGACGAGCGGTCCGTTCAACATTATAAAAAGGAAAAGTGCGAGGGTCAGTGCTGATGATCCATATATCATCAAGAGAAGAAAAGGACCAACGTCAGTCACTGTGAAAAATGACAACTTTTGTTTGTTTTTTTTTTGCTGTCCCAACCTCTGCACCACCTCAGAGGCAGTGCACCCACGCCGCTCATTCCGACACCCCGTCCACAGCCACAGTCCGGTCGCCCCGCCGCAGCCTCGGCACCGGCAATCCACAGGGAGCAGTCAATGTCAAGTCGTCAGGAGGCAACCCACCGGAGGAGACACTGCACTGCTGCCGAGTCACTTCGGTGGTGTTCAGTGGCGCCTGTTCTGATCTAACATACGCAGGACACCACCTACTAAGCCCCTACTGACGACAATAATTGCTTAGTCGCGGAGCCGGCGTGAGTGAGCTCTTCCTCCGGAGGGCGCCACCACGTCCGTCCAACGACAGCCCCCATGGACTCGCCGATACCGGTGACCCCGACGGAATCAAACCAAGGCCACAGACGTGGAGAGGACATCGAAATTGAGGTCACCTTGAGAGCAGGGCATGAAGGGCCACAGAATTTGAGACTTTTTTTTTAAATGCTGATCGATGAGAATGAGGATTATTAAGATGATGCTACGGATTTCCATTTCGGTCTGAGACTGCATGACAGGGCTGTACTCTTTCATAATATATCCCGGCGTCAACCAGGCCCGAGAGATACAGGCACCTGCAGTGTTGGTCAGGAAATTTGAGCAACACTCTCAGAAACGCATCCATTAAGTGGATGAAACTCGACTGTGTGGTCCCAGTCTTCCCAACTGAGTCCGCAGCAAACTCAACTCTGGGTAGGAGCCGGTCGGGGCAGAAAAACCCACATGACTCTGATGGGATTCGAACCCACGACCTCCCAGCCGGGAGTCCGCGACGCTAACCACTTCGCCACGGCGGCTGGTGAAAAAGGACAACTTGAACATGGACAATTACGGTTGTTCTTCTTTATGGAATATCTCGGAAAGTACTTGGCCGATCTTTCTGAAAATTTATAGCTATGTTCATTATGGGTCACGGATGTTACCCGCTGTTGTAGTTTACCGTTATAGCCGTTACTGACGGCTATAACTGCCCATAACGGTTTTTCTTCTTCATGGAATATCTCAAAAAGTACGTAGCCGATATCTCTGAAAATTTGTATGTTCATTATGGGTCACGGACGATGCCCGATGTTTAATTTTACAGTTATAGCCGTAACTAACGGTCCATAATGGTTTTCTTCTAGATGGAAAATCTCAGAAAGTTCTTGGCCGATCTTTCTGAAAATTTGTAAGTATGTTCATTATAGGTCACAGATGATGGCCGATGTTACCAGAATAGCCATTACTAACGGTTACACCAGCCCAAGACGGTTTTTCCTCTTTATGGAATATCTCACGCGTATTCAGGATAAACTGGGAGTACGTTTATATGCTTTGCATTTTTTTTAACAACATTTTGAAAATCCGTGATATCATATTATGATGATGAATTTTTCCGTCGTATTCGACAGATGAGTAGGTAGACAGGTGCATCTGCTGATGAGGGTCCTCATGTGGGAATGAAGACCAATTCTTGAGACACAAAGTCGTCCACAGACGCTGCATGGAATGGAGTCCTGCAAGGATGAGTCCTGTTTTCTCCGATTCCTCTTTTCCTGGATGGCGGCTGCTCTGTTGCGCTCGAACGTCTTTGTACCCTGGTAACACCGTTGCTTTCACTGTGCTCTATCAAGGGAAACATCTTCCCAGGAAGCAGTGCCGATGTTGCAGTTTCTGAGATTGGCCTTCAAGGTGTCTTTGTATCTTCTGAGACGCCTTCTTTGGTCACGTTGTCTTTCTTTCAGTTGTCTATAGAGCGGCATCTTTGGAACGCTGCTGTTTTCCACATGGACAACGTGTCCTGTCCATCGGAGCTGACTTTTGATGAGTATACACTCGATGCTGGGTAGGCCACACTTCTTCTGACCTGTAGGATAGACACTCTGTCTTGCCATTTGATGCTGCATATCTTGCGCAAGTATTGTTGATGGACCTGTTCCAGTTGTTGGATGTGTCGGCGGTACGTGGTCCAAGTCTCACAACAGTAAAGGAGAGATCTTGGAACCATAGCTCTGTATACGGCGACCTTCGTGCGCAATTTGATGCCATGGTCTTGCCACAGACTCTTCAACAGTTTGCCAAAGGCAGACCTGGCCTTTGAGATGTACAACATCATTTCTGTATCCAGAGATATCTTGCTGCTCACAGTGCTGCCCAGCTAGCAGAACTTTCTCCACAGGTTTGATCTGTGCTGTTGATGACAACAGGTGGTGGTGGAGCACTGCCAGCTCCGGACGGTGAAGGCTGGAACATGGCCTCAGTCTTACCAAGACTGATTGTAAGTCCAAAGCGTTGACAGGCTCTTGCAAAGCGATCTTTGATGTACTGGATGTCTTCATGGGAGTGAGCGGCCAGTGCACAGTCATCTGCAAAGAGGAACTCTCTCAAAAGGGCATCATACTTTGGTCTTGGCCTGAAGTCGTCGAAGGTTAAAGAGTTTGTCATCTGAATGAAACTGGATGTGTACCCCCTTGCCATACTCCCGTAATGCATCAATCACCATTGCATGAAACAAAATGGAAAAGAGGGTGGGAGCTAAAACGCACCCCTTCTTCACTCCGTTTTTCATTATGGTCAGAGGTATCTCCGTTTTCTTACGCCCTCGCCGGCGTGCCATCATGGAATAAAACTATCAGTGAGATGAACTTTTCCGGACAACCAAACTTGTGAAGGACCTTCCAGAAGCCAGTCCGGTCAACGGTGTCGAAGGCCCCAGTGAGATCAACAAACACCATGTGGAGTTCCTGATTCTGCTCACGACACTCTCCAGCGAACAGCAAACACCAAAATGTCGGTTGTGCCCCTGCCTGCACGAAACCAGTGCTGTGGTTCAGGAACGATGGAGTCTGCTATGTGGGTGCTGAGTCTGCTGAAGATGACACTGGAAAGAATCTTGACTGCCATGCAGAATAGGGAATTCCCACGATGATTATCACAGGACGCTTTATTACATTCGTTGTGTACAGTGCAGGCGTCTTTAAAGTCTTGAGGCACTTCTCCCTTTTTTTCCCATATGGACTGGAAGAGGATGGTCAGATTTTCCAGGAGTACCTCGCATTCATACTTGTAGATGTCAGCTGGAATTCCATCTGCTCCTGGTGCTTTCCCGGACGTGGTCTGCTTCAGAACGTTCGCAGTCTCTGCACTGTTCTACTTTCTTTTCCCACCAATCATTCTTCATCTGCCGAAGCTTCTGTTGGATGAGCTGCCTGGCTTGCTGGTACTTCTGTTTCTTCTCGCAGATCTTGCTGCTGAGGTGATCTCTTCAGGTCGTATGGAGCATGCCTATGAGCTTTGTTGATCTCGGGATCGTTTCCATCAAACCATCTCTATGTTTGCGTGCAGCAAAGCCCAGGGTGTCAGCTGCACAGTTGTACAGGGATTCTTTGAAGGCTTTCCATTTCTCGCCAGTGTCTTTTCCAGTAAGGTCAATGTTCAACAGACATTCCTTGATCCTTTCTTGCAGAATGTTTCTGCTGATACACAGGCGAGCAATGTTCAACCTTCTCAGGGGTTTGCCTCTGGCCGATTTGTGCCTCAGGGCAAGCTGGATGTTCATCTAGTTCCTAACCAGGCGGTGATTGGACCAGCAGTCACCTTCCGTCATGCAGCCTGCAATGAGGACATCACGTCTATCCCTCTGGTCAACAATAACATAGTCAGAGAAAACACAAGTAATTTGGCTTGGAAGACAAAAGCATAGTGAAATAAGATATATGCAACATTTAAAGATGATCTGGAATCCAAAAGAATTCAAAATATTAGGAATTTGGTTTACTCAGGACTTAACACACATGGAAAAAAGAAACTACAAAGATAGAATGATAGAAGTGAAGGCACTATTTAAAATTTGGCTAAAGAGAATCATTACCCCTTTAGGAAGAATTGCTGTCTTAAAATCATTAATTCTGTTAAAACTGACTTACCTGTGGTTGATGCTTCCAAATCCACCTGACACATTTGTTAAAGAATTACAAGACTTATGTTACTGGTTTGTATGGAATAAAAAACAAGACAGAATTAGTCGAAAAACAGTTATTAAAGATGTACAGGATGGTGGGTTGAATCTACCTGACATAAATGCTCTCATCACTGCTTTAAAATTAACATGGATAAAAAGGCTGAGACAAACAACACACAGATGGAGAGACATGTTGATGTTTTCATACCCAATTATTGAGAACATTGAGAAGTACTCTCCAAATCATCTGTGCATCACTACTCAAGACAATGTTTTCTGGAAACATGTATTCATGTCGTATAAGCAGTTCTATTATAAAATAAAACCAGAAGATGCTAGAGAACTACTTGCAGAACCAATCCTTTACAATGAACATTTTAAAATAGGAAATAAACTAATAAAACACAAAAACTGGAACAATAGAAATGTATTTCGAGTATCTGATTTGTTTAAAGCAAATGGAGATTCACTATCCCATGAGGAATTCAGAACAAAGTATAACATTGAAATAGATTTCCTATCTTATGGTGGATGTATATTATCCATTAAACGATACATCAGAGAACAAGGATTTGAGAATGAGATAAAAGATAACATTGAAGCAGAAGTCAACACAGCACTAAAGAAAATATATTCTGTAGATAAAGGTTCCAAAACTTATTACAGAATTATAGTAAAAGATAACTGGGAACCAAACTGTTGTGCAAAATGGACGGAGAAGCTGAATAGACAGATACCTTGGAAGAAATGCTTTAGAAAAATTAATCAAATTAAGGATATTAAGCTAAAATGGATGCAAATGAGAATAGTGCATCGAATAATTGCAACTAATGTAGCTCTGAAAGAAGTGGGAATAGTAGAAAGTTATAACTGTAGTTTCTGTGAAGAGGAAAAAGACAGCATTGAACATATATTCTGGAGATGCACACACGTCAATGATTTCTGGAAATCATTGCAAGAATTAATAAAAGGAAAGTGTTTAATAGCGAATAATCTGTCTCTGACTGAAAACACAATAATATTTGGAGCAGATGACAATTCCACAACTGATACTACATTCGATCTTATAATTCTGATAGCCAAACACTACATTTTTAGTTGTAAAATAAACAAATGTAAGCCTTCAATAACAGTATTTCTAAAAATACTGAAGAGAAGATATAATCTTGAAAAATACATAGCAACTGTACAATTGAATCTGCTAAAATTTAACACTAATTGGATCAATTATGAAGTATTATTTGAAAATTGATAATCAAAATCATAAGATACCTGGATTTAATACGTGCATGAGAGGATATGTTCAGGATGTGTGGGTAATTTCATAAGGTATTCAAATATCATTGAGTGTGGTTGTAGCCTGTGGCCCGCTGCTTGTCTGGCATGGCGATACCGCGGCTGGGACCCGTAGGCCGATCGGCAACTTAGCTGGTAGGTTGGCTTGTTGGTTGGTCGGCGGGGCACGGCTGTGGGGTAGTGGTGTCATATTGGTAGCGGGCTGAAGAACATATAATTAACTTTCTTTTGATTGTTAAAGAAATATAAAGACACCGATGGACGGGATTTCGGTGCTGGTGTGTACACTCAGCTGGGAAATGCTTAAGTCTGTTTAAATCTATATTTTGAAGGGTCATTACAGTGAACACAATTATGTTATGCGTTATATACAACAGCTATCACATGGTACCACACGGAGAAAACATTACTTCATTATTATAAATTGTATAATTATGTATATTGTTTAAGTATTATTAATTCATAAGAAGAGAGAAAGTGGGGGTGTGGGTGGGTAGGGACGGGAGGGGGTGTGAGTGGAGTGAGCGGGTGTGTTTGTTTGCCTTTATGTGCTTGTAGTTTGTAAGAACTCAGAGGATTGTGCTTAGTGAATTTTGTTTGTTTGTGAATGTGTGTATATCCAACAAAAAGAAAACAACCTTTCCTCGGCATACATTGAACTCTCACTCAAATCCATTCAAACCGAAAAAAAGATAACTCGTTTCTAATAAGTTTCACGGATTATTTACTACAATATTGTCAGACATGTACAAATATGATTAACAACAAAAAATATGTGATAATTTGCATCCGGAAATGTACAGCAAAGAGAAAGATCATGTTGATGAAAGAATGGAGAAGAGAGAAAGAAGGAACTGTGGAATGGAAGAGAGAATGAGGAACGAAATAAAAAAAGTATTAAAAAAAACAAACAATAACATAGTCAAGCTTGTGCCATTGTTTGGAATGCGAGTACATCAACGTGTTCTTGAACTTGTCTGCCTGCTGGAAGATGATGTTGTGTATGGACAGTTCATACTATGCACACAGTGATAACATCAGCAGACCATTGGAGTTGCAGTTTCCAGTGCCGTGGTGTCCAGCAACGTTGGGCCAGGTAGAGTCGTCCCTGCCCATACGAGCGTTCAAGTCCCCGAGGATAATGAGTTTGTCCTTGTGATTGACCTCAGTGACGACACGGTTTCGCTCCTTACAGAAGGCTTCTTTGATGTCATCCAGTGTCGTCATTGTTGGAGCGTAGGCGCTGATGATGATGGACAATCGGTCCTTTATAAGCCTAAGCCATCAAATCATTAGGCGATCATTAATGCCACGCAGCAGGCTATCCAGCTTACGGGCGAGCTATGTGCGAATGACAAATCCAACTCCAGAATATGTTGTTTTTCTTCAGGCTTCCTAATGCAGTAAAAAGTGTAGCTCCCTCCAACTACTTCAAGTGTTGTCGCCCGCAAGTCTTGTTTCACTCAGAGCCGTTATGTTGATCCGATAAAGGCCTAGCATCTTTGCAACCAGATCTGGTTTGTCGCCTCTGTCCAGCAAAGTTCGGACATTCCATGTCCCAAATGTCAGGGGCATCTGCATTTTCTTGTGCTTTGTCTTTCGACCGCCTTGTTGGATGACCAGGCAGGCGCGGCCACCTGTCAGGTACAGTGAAGGGCAGGCTTTGTTTAGGGATCCTTTCATCTCCCCCTCAACATGTGGGGAGAGCAGTGCTGTCCCTGAATAGGGCTGCTCTGTGGCTGTAGGAGGTTACGAACACCGCATCTGCCCTAATGAGCGATGAGCGACCATCAGCCTACAGCCGCCTACGTGCAGTTTTGTAGCTAGGGACCTCCAGCAACATCCTTTGCCTGTCTCCGTCACTACTTCTGGGTTGAGCTGGTAATTGTCACAAGAGCAAGTGCCTACACCATGGAGGTCACAGACAAATCAAAGGTCATGGTCAACAGCACGACTAACAGCAGTGCCAACATAACCATGAATGGTGAGCCCCTGGAAGAAGTGACCAGCATCAGGTACTTGGGAGCAACCCTGTCCAAAAATGGCACCTGCACAGCAGAGATCCGAATCAACTCAGCATCAGCAGCGATGGCCAGACTGAACGGAGTGTGGAAGAGCAACATCAAATTCCACACAAAATTCCGGCTCTACAAGTCACTAGTGGTCTCCATCCTGTTATATGTTTGCGAGACATGGACACTGATGACCGAAACAGAAAGAAGAATCCAGGCGTTTGAGACCAAGTGCCTGAGGAAACTACTCCGCATCTCCTACAAGGAGCACAAGACATAAAATTGAACCTAGTTGGGCCCTACAGACCACTTCTGATATTCGTCAAACGACGTAAGATGGCATGGTTTGGCCACGTCATTCGTCACATTACCCTCTCCAAAACCATCATCCAAGGTACCGTTGAAGGAGGGCGTAGACGAGGACGGCAGAGAAAGAGCTGGTCCGAAAATGTAAAGGACTGGACCAAAATGACCATGCCAGAACTCCTCACGACAGCCACCAACAGAAGAGCCTGGAGAAAAACGGCGGCTGCCTCATCACGTCCCCCCAACGACCCTAGCGTTCAAGGGAATGAGTGTGTGTGTGAGTGTGTGTCACTACTTCTCCATCGCTGCATGACGTGGAAACAGCTGATAAAAGTTGCCTTTGGGTTGATCAGCATACCTGCTTGCCTGACCAGCAGGGGACCTTTTAAGGTGAAGGAGAATTGTGCTCTCTCTCTCTCTCTCTCTCTCTCTCTCTCTCTCTCTCTCTCTCTCTCTCTCTCTCTCTCTCTCTCTCTGGGGCGTATTGTCGCATAGTTGCAGTAGCTGCCACGTGTAGAACGACCACAGGAGGCGGAGCTTTGTTGTTCGGAATATCCATCTCCAAGAGGGATGGCCGACCAAGGCTGAGGGGCTCCCTCTGCCCATGGCTGGAGGTTTGGTTCATGAACGCCACGGCATGTCCGCACGCCACTGGGCCTGCACTTTGCGTCTTTAGGGGCCGATCTCCTCCAAGTCCCCATCAGTTTGGGCCTGGGGCTGCAAGGTACCCAGTGCACATGTGTGTTTCTGGTGGTGTAAAGTACCTTGTGTGCTGGCGAAGTGTCTGTGTGCTTGTCACCTATCGCATTCAGCGTTCACCACTGGTTGGCACCGCTGTGAAACAGCACTGTGAAAAGAGAGCCGAGTGCGTAAGCCTCTCCTGCAAGTACATAGCCTCTCTACTTCGTCATATCTATCTATCTATCTATCTATCTATCTATCTATCTATCTATCTATCTATCTGTCTGTCTGTCTGTCTGTCTGCCTGTCTGTCTGTCTGTCTGTCTGTCTGTCTGTCTATCTATCTATCTATCTATCTATCTATCTATCTATCTATCTATCTGTCTGTCTGTCTATCTATCTATCTATCTATCTGTCTGTCTGTCTGTCTATCTATCTGTCTAATTATCTGTCTATCTATCTATCTATTTATCTATCTATCTGTCTGTCTGTCTATCTATCTATCTATCTATCTATCTATCTATCTATCCAAAACTTTTACTACGCTAAAATTGGATACGCGACATAAACCTCAGTCCGTTTGAAGTGATCCACAATAACAGACAACGTCTTCTGAAGTGATCCACAATAACAGACAACGTCTTCTGAAGTGATCCACAATAACAGACAACGTCTTCTGAAGTGATCCACAATAACAGACAACGTCTTCTGAAGTGATCCACAATAACAGACAACGTCTTCTGAAGTGATCCACAATAACAGACAACGTCTTCTGAAGTGATCCACAATAACAGACAACGTCTTCTGGCCGCTGTGGTGTCGTCCTGAGATGAAGCATCTTCCCCTTTTTTATCTCTCTTCTGACAGCCTCGTTTTCATTCAACGCCTATCTTGCGCTGTAGTGATTGAAGATAAGTGATTGCTCGTTCATTTTTGTTATCCTAATTGTTTTGTATCTTGCCTGAAGAAGACCTAAGAGGTCGAAACGCGACGTGTTTTGTCTTGTGATTTGTTTGTCCACTTTTTTTTTCTCCGTGCTAACATTTACGTAAGATTTGTGAAATGAAGTCAAAATTTCTTGTGTCTGTGTACATAATAGTTCACCTTTCCGAAAGGATTTTTCAAAGGACTTTGTCAGTTTTGCCAAGTTTTGCCAAAAAAAAAAAAGAAAAAAAAAAAAAAGAAATTCGATTGTTATCCCATCACTACCCAGTGCAGACCCATTTCTCGTGCATTTTAATGAACTAGTGGTTTCTTCTAAGCTGACTGCTCCTTCACACGAAGCATCTTCCACTTCGTCGAGATGAGGAAAATCTTCATTTTCTAGAAATGCATCTGTTGCAGCCTTTACGTCACGGGAAGTTGTTGATTGACCACACAATCTTTTATAAAAGTGTACCTGCTCTCTAAGTGTGTCGTTTTGGTCTGCTACATACAATCTTTTATAAAAGTGTACCTGCTCTCTAAGTGTGTCGTTTTGGTCTGTTACATACAATCTTTTATAAAAGTGTACCTGCTTTTTAAGTGTGTCGTTTTGGTCTTTACATACAATCTTTTTTATAAAAAGTGTACCTGCTCTCTAAGTGTGTCGTTTTGGTCGTTATGATTTCACCGGAATGTTTACACAATCTGGTTATTATCTTGTTCTTGCTCCGGGCCTTCTCTAAATTACAGAAATATTTAGTATTTTGTTCACCCTCTTCTATCCATACGTGACCTAACTTGCGCCCCTTTTGCTGTATCTAATAGTAACAATTCCTGCTCCTGTTTCAATCTCAAATATCTAGTTTGGAGGTTACAATTCCTAGGATTGATTGTTAACTCTTTTTCAACTTCCACTATTTGGAGCCGAAAAACACGTTCATTGTTTCGTCTTTTGCATGCCGAAGTTTTACCAAAGTCACTGCAAAACAATCTAATTTCAGTTTTACAGAGCTCCCGCTTTTTACTGTTTGAATCGTTGTCATCCTCATCTGCGTTTAGTGGTCTTTCTAACAATTCGTTCATCTGTTGCACAAAATGTGTGTTCCTCAAGAAACTGTTGTTAAATTTTCAATGGATTAGGCCGCGAGTAAAATCATCTTGATTAAGTTCAATCACAACGGTTTCATGATCAGAATCGGGAGTTGTAAAGTGTTCACAAAAGACACAGTTGTGTAATAAACCATCAGAAATTAAACTACAGTACAAACGACGAGCAACGAATGGGTTTGCTCGGAGCCATGTGAAGTCTTTCCCTTTAGGGTGAAAAATTCTCCATAGGTCAGAAAGCTGCAGAGAGGACATTGTATATTTAAGTGTGTTCCCCTCTGTTTCTCGATGAGAAAGGCCAGAAATTATATCAAGTTTGTTGTCCATAACACAGTTAAAGTCACCATACAGAAGATTGTTATCTGAAAGATCACTAAATTTCGTAGATATTTCTAAGGAATATTCTCTTTTCACGAGACTCGTTGGGTGCATAGACATTTGCTACAGTAGAGTCAATGCAATCGTGCGAGCAATTACTACTAAAAGCCTATCTCCTGCTTTTTCTAAGACTACATTCCCACTAAAACGTTAAACAACCAGAATCACCTCTCCCTTACTTTTGTTTGTTCCTTCGTTGTAAAATGTAGTTCCACCCCATCGTTTTTCCCACACTGGTATATAATAGGCGATCACATAATCCTTCTGTAAACAAATTTGGAAATAATGACAATGGAATTTGGAAATAATAAATAATAATGGAAAATAGAAAGACGTTTTTACTTATTTCTCAGGCCTCTTGCATTCAGAGAGGATATGCGCAATTCATCCATCTCTGTGACAAAGACATATCATTAATTTTGCATGTACATTTAAATCGGCGAACAGACCAATGAATGAATACGAACGTACATACATGCGTACATATGTACATACATACACGCATGCATGCATGCATACATACATACAGACAGACAGACAGACAGACAGACAGACAGACAGACAGACGGACGGACAGACAGAAACACAGGCAGAAAGACAGACAGAAAAAAAACCCAGACAGACCGACCAACGCACACAAGCTAGCAGACATACAAACCGATAGACAGACAGGCAGACAGACAGACAGACCTAAAGACTGACAGACGAACAGACAAACAGAGAGACAGGCAGATAAGTAAATAAATAACTGCATGAAGAAATGGGCAAAACACTTGATAAGACATTTGCATCGTATTCGAAATCAGATTTAATACATTACGGTTATTCCACTATCATAAAACATAGAAAAATCTAAAACGTCTAAGATTACAAACATTAAAACAACAACAACAATACCAACAACAACAACGACAACAATAATAACAACAACAATAACAACAACAACAACAACAACAACAACAACAACAACAACAACAACAACAACAACAACACACAACAACGTTTGTCATCCTAAAATGAGATTTGATAACATAAAAGTTTACAATCCTGAAATGAGATTGATAAAACAAAATTTCTACTATCTTCAAATACTGTTTGACAGCACAGAACGTCTACCATTCTTATAGGAGATTTGACAACACACACACACACACACACACACACACACACACACACACACACACACACACACAGAGAGAGAGAGAGAGAGAGAGAGAGAGAGAGAGAGAGAGAGAGAGAGAGAGAGAGAGAGAGAGAGAGAGAACGGCAACCATCCTGATATCAACATAGGATATTGACCATCCAAAAATAACATGTGACATCATAGGACATCTACTACCAGTATGGTATAATGATCGCAATATCCATCAATATAGCAAATTATTACAATATCCATCAATATAGCAAATTATTACTTTATCCATCAATCACCCTGAAATGAGATATTAAAGACCGTCTACCACCCTCAGATGACATATAACAAATCCATCGTCATGAAATGATATCACAGACACAATGTACCTTCCTCAAATGTCAGATAACACATCTACCATCCTGAATGGAGACATCAGGGCGTAAACCGTCCACTATTCTGAAATCCATCATCATTTCAAAAAAGAAAGAAAACGATAACTCACTCAATTCTTCCGCCTGTGGTGGTGACTATATCATGACAGTGTTACAACTCTATATCATGACAGTGTTACTACTCTATATCATGACAGTGTTACTGCTCTCTTTCATGATAGTGTTACTCTATATTATGACAGTGTTACTACTCTATATCATGACAGTGTGACTACTCTATATTATGACAGTGTCACTACTCTATATCATGACAGTGTTACTACTCTATATCACGACAGTGTTACTACTCTATATCATGACAGTGTTACTACTCTATATCATGACAGTGTCACTACTCTCTATCACGACAGTGTCACTACTCTCTATCACGACAGTGTCACTACTCTCTATCATGATAGTGTTATTCTATATTATGACAGTGTCACTGCTCTATATCATAACAGTGTTACTACTCTATATCATGACAGTGTTACTACTCTATATCATGACAGTGTTACTACTCTCTATCATGACAGTGTTACTACTCTATATCATGACAGTGTCACTACTCTCTATCATGACAGTGTTACTACTCTATATCATGGTTCCTCTCACTGTCTCTGAATTTGCTTGTCTCTCAGCCCGTCTGCCTGTCTGTCCGCCTTCCCTCCCTCACTCCCTTCCACCCCCCCTCTCTCTCCCTCTCTCTCTCTCTCTGTGTCTGTCTATCTGCCTCTCTGTCCGTCGTATATGCATTTCTGTCTCTTACTCTCTCTCTCTGTCTGTCTGATTGTCTGTCTATCTGTCTCTGTGTTTGTTAGTCTGTCTGTCTCTGTCTGTCTGTCTGTATGTATGTATGTATGTATCTCTCTCTCTCTCTCTCTCTCTCTCTCTCTCTCTCTCTCTCTCTCTATCTATCTATCTATCTGCAGAATGCTGCATGACAAAGAAAATCCTACAATGAGTAATAAACATTAACACATCAACTGAAATAAAGACAGACCGGAGGAGAGAAAGAAATTAAGGAAGAAAGAAACGAAAACGATAGAAACAAATCATGAAAAACAACCCCGACAAGTGGAAGAAAAAAAAAATACAAAGAGGAAAACTATCTCAGCCACGTGACCAGCAGCATTCCGTGAAAGAAAAAAAAAGTGTTAAAATTCAAGAAAACGAGCCTATTTTTCCTGGAAAAAAAGACAATCCCGCCATTACGATTTGTCACTGTAATTGCATTCCTTTCGTCTCTCTCAATCAGTCCATCTCTCTCTCTGTCTCTCTATCTCGCTGTCTCTGTCTCTGTCTGTCTGTCTGTCTGTCTGTCTGTCTGTCTGTCTGTCTCTCTCTCTCTCTCTCTTTCTTTCTCTCTCTCTCTCTCTCTTTTTTGTTGCGTTTTCTTATGTTGTTATCTTCATTTCACGTATTTTCATTCCTTTTTTTTTCTTTGTTTGGCGTAATCTTCCATTTGTGTGGACTGCTTTTAAGGAGAGGAGACATCGTATAATGCGCTGGAAGCCGCATTCAAGTGACCATTAGAGTTGACATCGTTCTGTGACAAACAAGCCAAGTCCAACACCATGAACTCTAGCAACAGTGGCCATTAGAGTTGACATCGTTCTGTGACAAACAAGCCAAGTTCAACACCATGAACACTAGCAACAGTGGCCATTAGAGTTGACGTCGTTCTGTCACAAACAAGCCAAGTCCAGCAAAAGGAACGCTAGCAACAGTGGCCATTAGAGCTGATATTGTTCTGCGACAAAAAAGCCAAGTCCAGCACAATGAAACTAGCAACAGTGGCCATTAGAGTTGACATCGTTCTGTGACCAACAAGCCAAGTCCAACACCATGAACACTAGCAACAGTGGCCATTAGAGCTGACATCGTTCTGTGACCAACAAGCCAAGTCCAACACCATGAACACTAGCAACACGACGTGGCCGTACGGGTCCACTGGACAAGGTCCGAACAATGACCACGTGGTCCACTCTGTGACCTCTTAGCCTGTGAATGGTTTGGTTGAAATGGACATAACTTTTGGTGAGCAACATCTAAACTACTGGGATGGACCTACTATTTGTCTGTCTGTCTGTCTGTCTGTTTGTCTGTCTGTCTCTACCTCTGTCTCTGTCTGTCTGTCTTCTGCCTGCGTGCCTGTCTGCCTGTCTGTCTGTCTCTTTGTGCGTGTGTGTGTGTGTGAGAGAGAGAGAGAGAGAGAGAGAGAGAGAGGGAGAGAGAGAGAGAGAGAGAGAGAGAGAGAGAGAGAGAGAGAGAGAGAGACAGAGAGAGAGAGATCGTCAGTAAGTTTGTTTGTTTTTTTTGTGCTATTATTTCATAACCCGCAGTTGTCAGTAAAGGGCCTCCAATTTGGAATACCTGTAATAAGGTTTTCATATAATACTTGTGCTATTATTTCATAACCTGCAATTGTCAGTTAAGGGCCTCCAATTTGAAATAACTGTAATAAGTCTTACCTATAATACTTGTGCTATTATTTCATAACCTGCAGTTGTCAGTTAAGGGCCTTCAATTTGTTAAAGCATCATTTTGAAATTCTTTTTCCTTATGTAACAGTGTTATAATACCCTGCTTCTGTGTGTATGACAGGGGTCTGGTAAAAGATTCACCAAAGGATTGTGTCAAACCATACTATCTCATTAAAGAAACAACGTTAGGAATTCTACCATGAAGCTATCATTCCCGAGAGCTGATCCAGTTTCTTCTTAAGCATTTGTTGTTTCCATCACTGTGACACTACCTTCACATGTGTTGTTTCCATTACAGTGACACTACCTTCACATGTGTTGTTTCCATCACTGTGACTCTACCTTCACATGTGTTGTTTCCATCACTGTGACTCTACCTTCACATGTGTCATTTTCATCACTGGGACACTACCTTCACATGTGTCATTTCCATCACTGTGACACTACCTTCACATGTGTCATTTCCATCACAGTGACACTACCTTCACATGTGTTGTTTCCATCACTGTGACTCTACTTTCATATGTGTTGTTTCCATCACTGTGACTCTACCTTCACATGTGTGGTTTCCATCACTGTGACTCTACCTTCACATGTGTCATTTCCATCACTGTAACTCTACCTTAACATGTGTTGTTTCTATCACTGTGACACTACCTTCACATGTGTCATTTCCATCACAGTGACACTACCTTCACATGTGTTGTTTCCATCACTGTGACTCTACCTTCACATGTGTTATTTCCATTACTGTGACTCTACCTTCACATGTGTTATTTCCATCACTCTGACTCTACCTTCACATGTGTTGTTTCCAGTTTCCATTACAATGACACTACATTCACATGTGTTGTTTCCATCACTGTGACTCTACCTTCACATATGTTGTTTCCATCACTGTGACTCTACCTTCACATGTGTTGTTTCCATTACAGTGACACTACCTTCACATGTGTTATTTCCATCACTGTGACACTACCTTCACATGTGTTGTTTCCGTTACTGTGATTCTACCGTCACATTTGGTGGCTTCATCTTCTTCAAGACAATGAAATGTCCCGCTTTTGTTGTTGTTGTGTTGTTTGAGAAAGCACTGGCCACTTCTCTTCTACTGCTTCTACCGATTGATTGTTGAAATGTTTGAAGCAAAATGTTTGTTCATCTGTTCATCTAATAGTTGCATCTGTTCATAATTACATCTAATGTGTCTTTACACAACCCTGTAACAGCCTTCTTTGCTCTAGTCCTCTCTAGCTTACAGCTATACTTGGTGCTGCGGTCACCTTCTATCGTTCGTCTTGCTCTCTGTTGATGCTGCGGTCACCTTCTATCGTTCTTCTTGCTCTCTGTTGATGCTACGGTCACCTTCTATCGTTCTTCTTGCTCTCTGTTGATGCTAGGGACACCTTCTATCGTTCTTCTTGCTCTCTGTTGATGCTACGGTCACCTTCTATCGTTCTTCTTGCTCTCTGTTGATGCTACGGTCACCTTCTATCGTTTTTCTTGCTCTCTGTTGATGCTACGGTCACCCTCTATCGTTCTGCTTGCTCTCTGTTGGTGCTACGGTCACCTTCTATCGCTCTTCTTGCTCTCTGTTGGTGATACGGTCCCCTTCTATCGTTCTTCTTGCTCTCTGGTGTGCTCCTATAACTCTAGCAGCCCGGTTCAATTCTCGTTTCTGTTTTAAGTTTACATAAAACTTTAGAAAGAGAGGGTGTTAGTTACGGCCAATGACATTGACAAACAAAGCACATGACAGGGCACGATGCATTTCGACCTCTTGGGTCTTCTTCAGGCAAAAAAAAACCCAGATCACATTTAACATTTAGGACAATACAAACAACGAACGAAGAGTGACTCATCTGTTGTCCATGTGGTAGGGAGAAGAAGACCCAAGAGGCCTGAAGAAGACCCAAGAGGTCGAAATGCATCGTGTCTTGTCATGTGCTTTGTTTGTCAATGTCATTGGCGGTAACTAACACCCTCTCCTTCTAAATTTTGCTTCGTTCTCCGCCATCATCATTTTGAAACTTAAGTTTACATAGTTGGCTGGCATTTGTTAATTTGAGGGATGTGGTTTTCTGTCTTCATTGGTCATTGATGAAAATAAACAGGGTAAACAATCATGCAGGTGAAAAAAGAGAAGAAAAACGTGACCAATGAGATTTTCTCCATGTTGATTTGTCAGCAGACGTCAAGCATTCACTGCTTTGATTGGTTAATTTCCTTTTCTCAGGAACAGACCATTGTCCTGTTCACGCAACATCTCGCTCAGTCTCGTGTTCCCCGCTTCCTGTCGGTAACGACGTCTGGTTCCGGTGTTTGGTTTATGAATAGAATGCTTTGGGG
>CM065745.1:461079-481079 GCA_033310375.1 Conus canariensis
TCCATTCCTGTTCACTACTCATGTTTCCCTTTCCATTCCTGCTCACTATTCATGTTTCCCTTTCCATTCCTGCTCACTAGTCACGCACTGGATCCGAATTCAGCCCGGGTCAAATCTTTGACGACATCATGGATTGAACCACCTCCTCCAAGAAACCCATTTCTGACTCTCCAACCCAAGTGGTCACTCCCTTCACTAATGGTCATTGGATGGTCACTCCCTTCAGTAATGGTCACTGGATGGTCACTCCCTTCAGTAATGGTCACTGGATGATCACTCCCTTCAGTAATGGTCACTGGATGGTCACTCCCTTCAGTAATGGTCACTGGATGATCACTCCCTTCAGTAACGGTCATCACACCAAGTACTGGATGGTCACTTCCTGCAGTAATGGTCATCACACTGTGCACTGGATGGTCACTACCTTCAGTAATGGTCATTATACCGAGCACTGGATGGTCATCACACCGAGTGCTGGATGGGTCAGTAGTCCTTTTTTTCCATGTCCTACGCTTCACTGAGAGGTCAATTCCAAGTACGTCACGAGCTTACCTGCGAAGTTCAATTGGCTATTTCATCCGTACTTCAGATGATGGTGTGACAGGTCAGTGCTGAAATGGAGACAAATATTAAGGCACTGTGATCAGATCGTTTGGTCAACTCTAAGATAATTGTGCAGTGACCACAGAGTGTGATGGATTCTCAGTGCACAGCGAACTGTCATGAACTGTCAGTGCACAGCGAACACACACACACTGGTTCTCAGTGCACAGCGAACGTACCATTTTATAAACTGTCAGTGCACAGCGAACACACACACACTGGTTATCAGTGCACAGCGAACGTACCATTTTATGAACTGTCAGTGCACAGCGAATACACACACACTGGTTCTCAGTGCACAGCGAACGTACCATTTTATGAACTGTCAGTGCACAGCGAATACACACACACTGGTTATCAGTGCACAGCAAACGTACCATTTTATGAACTGTAGAGAACTATAAAATATATGTTCTGGCTCACCCACCTCCGCCAGCTCCAACCGGCTAAAGCCGGTTTCGCTGTTGCTCCGCCGGCTTACCCAGAACATATATTTTATAGTTCTCTTATAGTAAACACTTTACAAACATACATAATGTGTAGGATTATCTGTTTTTAACACTAATTTAGAAAACTTTTCAGATTTTAATTTTTGCTTAATCCTTCGTTTTTCTTGATCGTTTTCAATAACATCATTTTCTTTCATACATTCATCAAATGCGTCTCTATCTTTCATGTGAAATAAAACCACTGTCTTTAATTGCTCTCTAAAGTCTTTTAAAACTGAGTTATATTTTTGACATAAAATCCACACACTTATCCCAGCATGTCTCCCGCTAAAAGCCAGTTTTGATAAAGTATTTCTTTTTCTAACTATGTCTCTTTCTGCTGAACAATCATCTATAATAAATAGTGTTTGTGTTCCCTCAAACAGTCTATAAAAGTGTTCTAAACACTCACCCAGTTTATTGCTAGGATCAACTAAATAGATTTCATCATCCGTCCATATAAACCTTCTGTCGTGATATGCTTTGTTCCTTTTTAATGTTGTACAAAAAATTACAATATGATCAAAATTATAACTATAAACTGTTTCTAATAGGTCTAAGACGAATATTGTTTTTCCACAACCAGTCTGTCCACAAATCAATGAACAATGAGGGGTTTTTGTCATAAAGTTTAACATTGACACCAAAGTTGTCTGCTCCATAGTTTTAAAACATAATTTAATCTAATCCAGTTATTGTTTTTATCATACTCTCTGTCAAAACTTGTTCAGTATAATAAAAACCTATAAGGTCCAAATGTGTAAGATTAATCCAGTTTAGTTCTGTAAGATCGTTTCTATTTAGACTAATATCAATTTTGTTGCTTGTTGTTATGACCTTAATATCCTCGCCATTGTAAAGAACAACAACAGTAACTTTAAGTTTGTCAACGTCTAAGTTTTGCCAGCTAATAAGAATTCCTTTTAGAAGATTGTCACTGACGCCCAGAGCTCCATTTCTCGCCTCATCTTTTAAGACAGAAATTTTAAATATCATTGTGAACGTGTCTCCTAATTTTGTGCGTGGAATGAACTGTAATTTTGTAGAAGCTTTCTTTAAAACCGATTCTCTTCTGTGGAGGATGTACTGTTTGTCCCCAAACGGCTTTATTTCGATCTCTTTCCGACTGTTGTCCTCTGGCATAAGACTTACATGTAAAGGGCCAGAGTTCAATGCTTTTCTGAAACTTTTTTGACGGTCAAAAAATGTAAATGGGCTTAAGAATTCAAATTTTATGTCCCATTCTAAATATGGTTCTAAGTGCCATTTGTTGTTAGTTTTTCGAACTATTTTATATTTATACTGACCCGCATTATTTGCTTCTAGATTGCGTAGTTGTTCTAGTTTAGGAAACCTTTTGTTGTCGTCAACCTCTTTGCGCTTATAATAACCATCTTTAGTGTACTCAAAACCATACAAAGTGCCTATCTCACCGTTTTGTTCAAAGTCCTCAACGTCTGCAAGGTCTTTTAATTCTAAAGTTACACACCTCTCAGGCGCTAATGTAACTCCTGATTCTTCTGGCCCACGAGACATTATTTTTTAGTACACCTTATTATTTTATTTCTAAAACAATGTGCAGGTTATCACATTTCACGACTTTCCCTGTTTTATCTGTGATCTTTATATTAAATGATCTGACCCTCCCACAAGCTAATCTTTTAAACTGTACATTAGGGAATTGTATAATTTCATAATCGCAATATGCAGCTTTCCCTGATGGAAGAGCTCTTAAAACAGTTGAGGGCCTTCCATCATATAAGTTTTCATCAGTGCTCAGCTCGTCCAAATGAACATAGAGTAATGAATGTAATGCAAGATCGAGCGGATATTCTCCCTCATAAGTAGTTTTGTCTGATGTAACTCTAAAACCATGATTGTCAGTTGCAAAGCCTAACATTTTAGCTAGCTCTCCATCAAAAAGGTAATGGTCTACTTCTTCTTCAGGTTTGAATGTCAACATTATTTTCAAATTTGCATTGTTAAGTTTGAGAGTAATGTCGAAGTTACTCATTGCTTCTTTCAGCGAGCAAAACCCGTAATAACCATCAGGTATGGTTAACTGGCTAACTAAGTTTCCTCTATTATCAAATTTTTTAATCTTATTATTCTCCTTGGTTTCAGTTATATTAAACCATACGACTTTGTAAAAAATTTCATGGAGGGCGACCCTTTGGGTTCCGCAGTTATTATCAATAGCATACTCTAAAAACGAAGGACTGTCTTGAGTTGTTATTGTTACAAACATTTTTAAAACAAATTTAAAAATGAGTGCATTCAAATATACTAATGCAAAATATTCTGTTGGACCTCACTACAGTCCTAAAAATATAACAACTGATACCCTCGACATTTCTGTGACTCAGACTGACGCCTTTCAAGTAAAGGTTAGTACTCCATTGAACAGATATCTTAACCCTCCTATTAAAAACGACTACATCCCGAAAGTGTGGTTCAGTCATCCGATGCAGTTTTATCAGAACCAGTTAAACTTTGCTGTGTTTTGTGCATCAACTGGGTGTGGAGTGTCGTATGCCGATCATTTAAATCATCCTGATCCTTTGGTGAGGTCAGTGTATAGATTTCATTTTTATTACACCTTCAGACGTATTTTATCTGAACTGCAAGCGCCATTACCAAATGACAAAACGTTTAATCCATTCAGCAACAGAATAGATTACAAGGCTTTTGAAAGGATCTGTAACGAATTTGATATTGACCCAAAGACAGACTTTAGACAAAAGTTGGATCTTAATCATGGTTTAGGCACCCTTTATTTTGGGGGCGTGCACAGAAAGTATAACTATGATTGGGATCCTCCTTACACATCTTTTTCTTCAGGCACAACTGTTCACCTCGGGTCCATAGAGCAAGAGCATAAAACAGCATGGACAACATTTATTTTGGATACTTCTAAGGGCCTAACAAAAGCGGGAATAGAACGAATAAACGACTCTATTCGTACTTATGTTTGGTGTTTGCTAGGTTCGCAAGCACAAACGAGATCAAACATAATTGATCCTTCTACTGGCTTTGACGCCCAAAAACAGTATTTAGCAAATTTAGAGGATTCTATTAATTCTGCAGTTGATTTGCCTTCAAGTATTAAAAGGTACCAAAATGTTTTGCAATACGCAAGATCGAAAGTAGACTTTGCTGTTGGCACTGGTTTATACATGCTGCCTTCTGACCTCAGACTCCAGATAGGAACAATAATAAACTACAATAATGAAATCCTTGTGGCGGGCAAAGAACAGAAAGTTGGGAAAAACAACATAAATTCTGAGCCAGTAATATTACAAACAATAAACAAACAAGCTGACCCTGCTCGTGTAGTCAACCCCCCAAGAATAAGTCAACCAGTTCTCAAGGCCCAAAGCCCCAAGGTTGTTGAAGACTCTGTTCACGATGACAAAAAAAATAATGACCATGAATATGAAAAGACAGCACTTGTTTTTGGATTAACTGGCCTAGGATTACTCCTTCTTTATCTTACTAAAAATTAACCCAACTATTAAGACAACTAATGTCCATAAGTGCTCGGCCATAAAGCCAACTACTTTGCTTGCAGTAGACAAAAGCCAGCTAACGACACTCCCTAATATACCAGGCAAAGAATCTATTGCCTTACTGGCTAATTTTTTTTAATAAACTTGCAAGATGATCAAGTTGTTTTTTTACCCATGATTTATCAGGTGGAGGAGATGGTGGTCCTGGTGGCACTGCCCCCCCACCACCGCCGCCTGTAATAGCCATCACCAGTGTACTTATTGCAAATCCTAAGGCAGTTATAACACTTGCTAATGTGACACCTTGCTCTCTAAACAGTGTTCTTATTCGTTCTGCTAGCGTCGTGTCTTCATATAAAATTCTTTGGATAGTTTCTCTTATTCTGCTCACTTGAGTTCGTAATTGTTCTCGGTTAGTAGACAACACTTCTAGTCTTGCTGATCTCTCTTGTTCAAGATCTTTTAGTCTTTGTGTTATTCTTTCTTTAACACCAGGTCCTAAGTTGTGGTCATCAGCCTCAACTAGTTTTTCTTTTTCTCTTTTTATATGCTCATCTAGTTCACCCAGTTTTGCTAAATTGTTTGTTAATTCGCCTCTGATGCTTCTCAAAGCATGATCAAGGGCCGTTATTTCTCTCATAGGTAGCGGCGGATCGTGCATAGTTTTTAATACTGTTTCTTCTGAAAAACTGGTTTCTGCTTCTATTATTTCGTCTGCTGTTGGGCTTAAATCTTTAAGGGGTATGTTTTGAATTTGGTTATCTGTTGGGAGTTTCTGTAGTGTGTTTTGAAGTTTAGCAACTGCTTCCCTATCTAATTTTGGTTTAGTAATGCCAAGGCGATTTTGATCGCGCACACTGAGTCTTTGTCTAATTGTACTCTTAGCTAAAAACTTTAATGGGTCTGGTTTAGTTGTAAGCTGAACAAGTTGTCCTTCGTCGTTTCTCACAAAGAAATGATCATCTTTTGTTTCAAAATCATTAGGGTCTATAAAATCGGGAGGTTCTTGGCCTAAACTTTGATAAAATGATTTGACCTTACTTTCTGTTAATTCACGCCGCAATGATTGTAATGGATGTGTCAAAGGAGTCATTTCACTCATGTCGTCTCCAGGATCAAAAACATCATAATCTTCTTCTGCCATGTTTTTAAATAATTAACTTTTTATTTTGTTTTATAAAAAAAATGTCACAAGCATATGGCTCGATTCTTGACCCGCATAGAAGACTGAAAGAGCCCTTTGGCGTGAAGGGAAATAAACAGAATATTATTGTTCCAAATAATCCATCTACTATTGATTCAGATCAAATTCTTACTGTTAAATTTCCAGACCTAGGAGCAGATGAAGTGATTGTGCCGGGATCTGCACGGCTTACTTTCAAAATAGAACTTGATTCAGCAACAGACGTAAACAGGACAGTTGTACAGAATTTGGGACGGGCAATCGTTAAGAAAATTTCTATAAAACTTGAGGGGCAAGAAATATTTTCTTTACACAATGCAGTCATATTTCTAATCTAGTCTGATCTATGGCTAACCGATAATGAAAGGGCCGATCTTGCGTTTCAAGGAATCGAAAATAACGAAGCACTAAAACACAGAATAGACGCCGAAGACGCTAAAGCCGGCAACAAGTATGAAGCTGTAAGTTTTGCTTATGGAAATCGCTTTTCCATACCCTTAGATTTTGAGTTGTTAAAAGCGCATGCGCCATACTTTCAAGGAGCATTAAAAGACAGATTGTCATATGAACTAACTTTTAATGAATACAAACGTGTCATTAAATATACAGACACTGATTCCAAGTACAGCATTTTCGACATCTCGTTAGAGTTTGACATTGTTAGCAACCCTAACTTAGCAAGGCTGATTGAGCAACAATATCAGTCAAAATTAGCAATATATTACGAAAGAGTGATTCATCATTCAAAATATCCTAAAAGCAGAGCAGACACTATATGGAATTTTAGTTTTAGCGCCGCAGCACGATCACTTAAAGGTATTTTATTGCTGTGTGAAGATGATAAAGAACCATACCAAAGACAAAGTGAAAAGTTTATCAATCCTAAAATAACGAAAGTACAATGTTCAATTGAGGGTAGTCCTAACCAAGTCTACGGTAGCGGGCTTAAACCTTATCATCATTTTGATGAAATAAGAAAATTGTTCGGAGGCGGGAGGTCTAGAAGTCCAACAGTAGACCTTGTGTCTAAAGATCTACACCTTCACAGTGTTAGACTTGATGAATATTTAACAACGAAATACGGTTTATGGATTGACCTAAGGTCAACAGAGGATAATCAGTTGCATGGGAGTGGGAGAACAGTTAAAGACGTAATAAACATTCAAATTGATAAAGAAAAAGAGAGTGATAAACCACTTAATGTACATTTGTTTTTAATATATGATGCGCAGCTGAATATTCAAGATAACAGATTAAAAGATATCCAATACTAAATTATTTTTATTTTAAAAAAGCATGTCTGTTACGACTTATCCAAAAGTGCCCAAAGAAGAGATAGTAGGCAATTCTGCTGCTGTAGACATAAAAACTTTCAGATTAACCAACATTACACAAATGCAAACCCAACTAGAGCAAGACCTTTCAAAATACAGCAAGACCAAACGAAGGTATTCTGCTGTCTTTAATGCTGTTACATATGTTAATACTGGAGCATCGATCACTAGTGCTTTAACAGCAGGAACAAGTGTAGGTCTCTTAGCAACAGGCGTAGGTGCACCGGTAGCTATACCTCTAGGTGGTGTGTCTTTAACTCTTGGTTTATGCTCAATAGCTGTAAGTGCTGCCAGCAAAAAATAAAAACTAAACTCCAAAAGCACACAGCTATAGTTCAACTAATAACAGCTAAACTTAGTTCCTTCAAACTGACAATAAATAAAGCACTTGCCGACTCGAACATCACGGATGAAGAATTTAGTCGTCTACAGGCTGATTTTGAGGACTACAAAAGACAAAAGTTTGATCTTCAAAGAAAGGCACGGGCAACTTTTTCTCAACAACCAGACACCGACCAGATAAAAAAGGAATGTTTAAAAAAAGTAAACGAAACATTAAACTCTGTTCTAAACAGCTCACATTAACAACCCCAAAGGGCGTTTATACTTTAGTTTACGAGTCCAAGCACAAAAAGACCGTTGATATTGATTCTGATTAAGTATTTTTTTTTAATTTGAATAAATATTTTGAGTTAGAAAAGAAACTCAGCATGGATAAGATATATGAAGGTTCAGATGAATTGTTTGAAGCAATGCTCGAGGAAGAGCGTTTGTCAAAAGCTTTAAATGAGGTCGTTTTAGAAGTTATTGATCCAACAAACGTGCAGGCAAGCGTTGTACATGCTATTTCTCAAGTTCCAAGTAAACTAACAATAAACCCTCCAGTTAAAGTAAGGTTAGTTGTTTTAATCGACTATATAACAATAAACGAAGAAAATCTAGAAGTCTGGGTCTCAACTAAACAGCAGACTATTCTTTCTCATAATGACTTAACACCTGGTTGGGCAGATCAACTTCTTACACAGTTTAATGAAGCCTCTGAAGCAGCTTAAATGAGAGGCTCTGGTTGGTCAGAGGGTGAAGTCTTAGAGATCAGATTAAAACAGGCTAAGTATGAGCCGATTGTAGGCAAGTCTTACATTCCACTGCCTCCAACATTAGTTGCAAAGAAAGCAGTTCTGAACATAAAGAATTCAGACGACAAATGTTTTATGTGGTGCGTTCTTGCTAGGCTGCATCACGTTGCCAAAAATGCAGAGAGAGTATCTAACTATTTACAGTGGGCCAATGATCTTAACTTTAACGGTCTTGAATTTCCTATGGCTGTAGACAAAATTGATCAGTTTGAAAAACAAAATCCACCAATAACTGTTAATGTCTACACATGGTCTGAAGAAACCAACCTTCTGCCAATTAGAGTGTCAAAGAACAGTCCAACAATAGGCGAACCAACCAAAACTCATGTAGACTTACTCCTAATGTCCAGCCATTCAGGATTGCATTACACGCTAATACGCACAATGAGTAGACTGTTGGTGCATACTACAAAAAATGGGCACAAACAAGAATTCTGTAGAAAATGTTTAACAAGAATTTCGTCTGTTCAAGCCGCGAGCGAACATGTAAAGCATTGTCTCAGTCCAGTGGACTGCAATACAGAACTAATTATGCCAAGAGAAGGCAGTAAGGTTAGTTTTAAGAATTACAAAAAACTCCAGAGGTCGCCATACGTTGTTTACGCAGACTTCGAGTCGCTTATTGTTCCTTATGAAGGACCAGCTCCAAAACATTTACCAAAAACAGTTATAATGAATAATCACCAGATTTGTTCATTTGCCTTCATTGTTGTCAGGTCGGATGGCGTCCATTCAAAGCCAGAATTATACAGAGGACCACATGCAGCAAAACATTTCTTAAAACGCATGCAAGAAGTTCGTAATGTCTGTTCTAATAATCTAGTCCTATCCGATCTTAAGATGACCCCTGAAGATCAAGATCGCTATGACTCAGCCACTCACTGTTGGATTTGTGGTTTAGAGCTAACCCCTGAAAGTTTAAATCCAACAGTAAGAGATCATGATCACATTAGCGGAGAATTTAGAGGAGCAGCGCATAACAATTGCAATCTTCAACTAAAGTTTGATCCTAGGACTTGGAGACTTCTTATATTCTTTCATAACTTGCGAGGTTACGACTCTCATCTTATATTGCAAGCAGTAACTAGCGCCTTAAGGGTGCAATGCATTGCACAGTCATCAGAAAAGTACATGTGTTTCACTTTAAATAACCTGTCTTTTTATGACTCTATGCAACACATGATGGGGGGGTTAGAGTCACTGGCTATGTCCTTAAAGTCCTGCCCAATAACGGAAGAATATTTTGACCCAACTCTTGTTAGAAAGGGCGTTTACCCTTATGAGTACATGAACAGTTGGGAAAGGTTTGACGAAGATACACTTCCGCCTAAAGGTGCGTTCTTTTCTAGTCTCAGAGGAAAGGACATCAGTGATTCTGATTACCAGCATGCTCAAGATGCGTGGCAGAAGTTAGAGTGTAAAACGATGGGAGACTATCATGATTCCTATTTAATGGCGGATACCTGTTTGTTGGCGGACGTCTTTGAAAATTATAGGAAGACCTGCATGAAACATTATAGTCTAGATCCTGTGCATTATATTTCTGCGCCTGGGATGAGTTGGGAAGCTTTCTTAAAATTTACTGGAATACAGATTGATTTATTGTCTGACCTGCCAATGCTTCAGATGATTGAAAACGGATTGCGTGGGGGAATCAGTATGGCGTCGCACCATTACTGTAAAGCAAACAACAAATACTTGGACGACTATGATCCAAGTAAAAGGTCTAACTATCTCATGTATTTAGATGCAAACAATCTGTATGGATGGGCAATGGCGCAATCACTTCCATTACGCAACTTTAAAATGTACACAGATACGGATAATATTCAAAAAGCATTAAAGTGGTTGTACAGTTTGACGCCAGATCAACAACAGGGCTTTATTCTAGAAGTTGATTTAGAATATCCTCATGAACTTCATGATTACCATAATGACTATCCATTAGCAGCAGAAAGTCTAAAGATGGCAAAAACAGAACCACCTAAACTTGTGCCTAATCTTCGAGGCAAAAAAAATTATGTCTGTCATTACAGACTTCTCCAATTTTATTTAAGACATGGTTTGAAGTTGACAGCTGTTCATCGTATAATTGCTTTTGATCAAGAACAGTTCATGAAACCATACATAATGAAGAACACTGATCTCAGAACTAAATCCACAGATGCTTCAGAAAAAGACTTTTTCAAGCTGATGAACAACAGCTGTTTTGGAAAGACTATGGAGAATCCGCACAAGCGCAAAGATGTAAGATTGGTCACCAGAGAGAACGATGCAATTAAGTTGACATCAAAACCAAATTATCAGGACTTCAGAAGATTTCATGATCAGCTTTTTGGTATAATGATGAAAAAAAAGAAAGTCAAATTGGACAAACCTGTTTTTATTGGGTTTACTGTTTTAGAGCTGTCGAAGCTTTTGATGTTAGAATTTCTTTACGACTACTTTAAACCCTTGTATCCTGAGTCCAAAGTACTTTACACAGATACAGATTCCTTTGTAATCGACATCCCTACTGAAGATATCTATAAAGACATGGAATTAGAAGTGGCTAAAGGGCATGCTGGATGGTATGACACATCTGATTATCCTAAAGATTCGCCTTTGCATTCAGATATTAATAAGAAGGTTTTAGGTAAGATGAAGGATGAATTATCTGGAGGTGTGATTAAGGAGTTTATTGGTTTGAGGTCGAAAATGTACAGTCTTTCAAGTCAAAAAAAAGTTGTTAAAAAAGCAAAGGTAATATCTCGCAGCGCTGTGCAGTCAAGCATATCCCATGACAACTATAAAGAAGCATTGTTTGACAATAAGACTTTTCATCATGACAACGTAAAACTACGATCTAATCTACATGAGATCAACACAACTGTTGTAACAAAGAAGTCATTAGATAGAACAAACACAAAACGTGTGTTTGTTAATCCAGAGTTTTCATATGCAATCGGGCATTGGAGAATAGTATAATCATATGTCTTCATGGAGTTTCTGTTTGGTCAAGTGTTATCAGAAGCTCAACTATATCATTATCCAGTATAGCCAAATCATTATTGTTCTCATTCATTACTGCTAAATGTGCTTTAATTTTTTTTATCATTTCAAGATTTTGATTTTTCCATATCAAAATATCAGAATCTAGGGATTGGGGTAGTAAGCGATTGTCTGGCTGTTTTAGCATAAGATTGTCAATGTTCTTAAATATTTTTTTGATAATAATATTATAAGCAGATAATTGACGTATTAATTTTGAAAACTCTTTTTTCTTTTGAGCTTCCATTTTAAACTCAAATATATTTACGTAAATTAATTAAGCGGAACTGTGTCTGGCGGGATTATTTGCAGTTCTTCTTTCACAAAAGATCTTTGAGGGGCTGGTCGTTTTGTTGTGTCAGTTTCTCGTAAATAATACACGGGCGGATTCATTTTCACAATTTTTTTTATCTCATATGGATCAACACTCCAAACTGGATCTGTTGCCCTGATGCGAGTGTCCCCTTCCGCTTCTCCCGGTGAATAAAGGTACCTTACTTTCAAACCAAATGGTAATAGTTTGCTTGATGAACTGGCGTCTCCTTCAACAACATTTATTGTTTGTTTTCTGATTGCTTGTACTGGTTTTAGCCCTTTAAATTCTTCATTATTCATTGCACGTAGAACTGAGGGCAGTCTTCTAACCCATTCTGTGTTGCGAGAATTGTCAATCAGCTCTCTGTGATACTGGTAGGAGAAAAGTCTTTCAGATAACTGTTTGTTAAAGTTTTCAACCAAACCCTGTGATCTATGAACACCCGGAATGCCTCTTTTAATGGTAACTCTATGTTTTAACAATAATTGATTTACTTGACCTTTAAATTCTTTTCCATCATCGACTTGAATCATGCGAGGATAAGTTAAGGGTCCTCGTTGGTATATCAGCTGTATGGCAACAGCAACAGCAGAAGCACTCTTTTGTGTTAATGGTTCCGCATCTTTGTATCTTGAAGGTATATCAATGACTGTAAGCGCGTACTTAAATCTTTTTCGTCTAATCGTATCATGGGGTAAATATAAAAGATCCATTTGATGGGTGTCGTTTGGAGTTATATTCACAAAGTGTGGTCTCTGTATTCGTTTAGGCGCTGGTAGATAAATTTGCCAAATCGCTTGTTTAGATAGCCATTCCTTTGCTGTTTGTTCACTGACTCCAGCTGCTTGGCTAAGCTTTTTAATTGCTGCGATTCCCTTCCAATATCCTTTTGGTGAATAATAGATCTTGTTCATTTTTTATTCAGCCAATACTTTGTGCAACAAAATACACAGCAGACATGCCAACAACAATAAACAATATTTCTTGCATCTTTTGTTTTTCTGATGGTTGATAAAAATCGCTGAATTTTGGTGGAGGCAATGTTTCAACTTGTTTGCCTGTTACAAGATAATATTCTTTTATTGCCTGGTCAACATCTTTAAATGTGTAAGCTGCATGTCCCTGTTGTTTAAGTCTGTCGTTAATAAAATCTAACTGCTCCATTCTTTGCTTTTCATAGGTATCTTGTGCAGCGGCTAGTTGCTCCATAGCTCTGTTATGTCTTTTTTCTCTCATCGTTATTTTGTAGTTTACTAAACGCGTAATTACTTCCGCTAAAAGCAAGCGCATTAACCACAGCGCCGCCTATCATCATTACGAGTGAAGCCATTTTTATAAATGTATTTTTTCAATTTTACATATTGATACTGTCTGGAATTATTCCTTGCTTAACTAGAAAATCTTTCGTAGCAAATGAAGCTGTAATAACAGCAATCAGCTTTGCTGAGTCTTCAAAGTCTAGTTTGCCAAGATCTGCTGGTTTCATTTTTAACAGGCTTTTACCAAGCATTGTGTATCCTACACTTAGGCCTCCAATAACAGCAGAATGGTATACAAGGTTAGTAATAGTTTTTTCGGTGCTCATTTTTAAAAAATAAAATAATATTTATTTATTAATAAAACATGAACTGCGATGATCTACTAAACGTTCCTGAACTTATTATTACAAATGATCAAGTTGATGACCAAGCTATTATGCCCAAAAAGGAAAGGCTGTATTCTTTGGCAGCATGTGGAAAAACAAAACAGTACCTTGGAAATGAATTCAGCATAGAACAGATTCAACAAATGTCGCCGCAAGACATTGTAAAGTATCACAACAGGTATGAAGCGCAACTGGGGTCAAGAATGGTAAAAAGTGTTGGGCAAACGGTTCTTAGTTTGTACACTAAACTAGTTAGTAGATTTGCTCCCATTGATTCTGAACAAGATTTTATGTATGATTTAACACAGGATCCAGTTTTAACAAAGTCATTAGAGTCTCTAGGATGTGATCTATATTACAGATTTGGAACATTATTGTCACCATTAATCATGGGATTAATTACTTTTAATCATATAGATTTTGTTTCCCTTCAAAATGACCGAGCCAGAAAATCAGCAGAAAACATTGATGGAGAAAGTGACCAGTAAAAAGCCTCCTCATCCTGGGCGCGTTGCAGCAGGAAAAAAATTAGCAGAGTGGAACAAACAAAAAAAATTAATGTTGCAATCACAGAATATAACTCATAATGAAAACATAACACCGCCAACGCCAACAGTTGTTTCAATGCCAGCTGTAAATACACAAGTTGATTCAAGACCTACAACACCAAAGTCGTCATGGAATATTGAATTTAAAACAGTTGTCATTTTTGGCGTCATTGCTGCTGGGGGTGGTTATTACGGTTATAAAATATATAAACAACGCCAGCAAAAACCAAAGCAGTCCAAAAAATCTCAGCCACTAAATACAGAAGCCGAACAAAAAAGCATGCCAGAACTGCCAACAACAAAATCTCATTTTGATCCATTTGATATGCAATAATATGTTAAGAACTTAATAAATAATTATAAGTGACTTGAATAAGAACTTGATAACGACTTGATGACGACTTGATGAAAACTTAAATAAGAACTTGATAAGAACTTGATGACGACTTGATAAGAACTTAATGACGACTTGTTAAGAACTTGAATAAGTACTTGAATAAGAACTTGTTAAGAACTTGATGATGACTTGTTAAGAACTTGATGTTGACTTGTTAAGAACTTAAATAAGAACTTGAATAAAAACTTGTTAAGAACTTAAATAAGAACTTGAATAAGAACGTGATGCCGACTTGAATAAGAACCTAGAACGACTTAATGACGATTTTTTTTTACAATTAATTGTTACATTCTTTTCCGGGAGACAACTCCTCTTCACTTCTGCCTTTATGTAGTATCTAGGTCAGACATGTCTAGCCACGGCTTACTCAACTGCGCAATTGCCGAGTCGAAGCGCCGCACTGTTTCCGGGTTCGTGTCAAGTTACACATAACGGATGTAAGGGCGTCGTTCACTGCAGGCCGCCACGCGGCATTGTATAAATTTAGACGGCTAAATTCCCCACCGGCGTCGTTTAGTGCAGGCGTTAGACGTCATTGTATAAATTTAGGCGGCTAAATTCCCCACCTCAAAATAATCTTTTCCCAATTTTATGTATTAAAAGCAGCATTTTTATATTCAATCTAATAAAGTATTTAAAATAAATTTGATTAAAAAGTAGTGACTAAAAAGTAAGGTAAGATGCACTTTGTTAATTAGCTTTTGGTGTTGTTTTAACAAAATAAAAACAACTTTACTCTAGGCAAGTAGACACCATGTAATTGTAAGCGTTTTGTTTGTGTACAGTATATATATAAATCTTGAAGATAACAACATTGGGGATATGCCTGCAGTAGTTTTAAATACTTGGTTGTCATGGCATTGAAAAGTCTAAATTTGCCCTCTTCCCTGCCCTCTAGTGACTCTTCCCACTTTCGTGTTTCGTTTGTCTGGGTCACTGGCGCGGCTATAAACGCCCGTAAACCACATGCGTTGTGTTGTCTGGGTCACTGGCGCGGCTATAAACGCCCGTAAACCCAAATCTGGAAGAGCCACTAAAAAGGGGGTGAGGGGATTGCCCAAATTAGACAAATAGAAAGCAGGCAAACAAGTATAAAAGTATACTACTGTTGGAGGCATATTCTCAAAACCCTTCACATCTGGCCGTGTTATATGTGACCCTCTGGGTCTGGCTTGGGGCCCTAGGGCGCCATAGGGTCTCAAGTGAGATCCAGAGGTGATCAGTAATGCGGCCAGATGCGAAGAGTTTTGCAGAAATTTATTTTACATTTGATGAATGTATGCGTGAGAATGATGTTATTGATCAAGAAAAACGAAGGATTAAGCAAAAACTTAAGTCTCAAAAGTTTTCTAAATTAGTGTTAAAAACAGATAATCCTACACATTATGTATGTTTGTAAAGTGTTTACTATAAGAGAACTATAAAATATATGCCGGCGGAGCAACAGCGAAACCGGCTTTAGCCGGTTGGAGCTGGCGGAGGTGGGTGAGCCAGAACATATATTTTATAGTTCTCTACTGTCAGTGCACAGCGAATACACACACACTGGTTCTCAGTGCACAGCTGTCACCGATCGGCGGTACTAAACCAGTATGTCCATGTGTTTAAGAGTAGTGGGGGTTCAAGATAGAGAGCGTGTGCGCGTATGCGTGTGTGTGTGTGTGTGTGTGTGTGTGTGTGTGTGTGTGTGTGTGTGTGTGTGTGAGCGCTCGCGCGTATGTGAGGTTGGGGTTTAGTTAGCTACAGTTAGGTTAAGTTCCTCAGGGTTAGGTAGAAAGATTAGGCTAGGTAGGAGGCTGGGGAAATAGGACATACAATATTCTTTCATTCCAGTCTTCACTTATTGAAGGAATGGAATGGAAGCGGGAGGTTGGTTTCGTTCCCGATTGTTACCCTTTTGTTACTTTGGTTCTACACCAGAGAAGGCGGGGCAGGATATCGGCTGTTGTTGTGCTGTCAAGTCTGTGAGTTGTTGTGGTAAATTGTCGTGTTGTTGCACGAGCAACAACTAGTCCGTTGGTCAGGTGTGTCAGCTCTGCGGAGGGATACACTGCTCTGACCAATCGTTGTTTTGTGTGGTGAGTAGAGTTCGCTTGATTCCGACCAGGGCGGAATGCGTTGGGGTAGCTTCACTTCGGTCCCTGGTGTTCGTCGGAGTGGACGTACGCCTTGTAGGTGCGGCGGCAGCGCCGGTAGTTTTTGAAGAGTGACTTCGAGTCATATAGTTAGGGCCAGGTCCTCGTCGGGTTTGGGTGCCCTTGGCCTGTGCTGAGTCGGTGTCGTCCTTGTTGGCAGCCACTGTCAGCCAGTTGCAGAACTGGTGTGGTTGATCATCTGTATGTCCAGGTTGGTGATCTGTTAGGTTCGTTGTGTTGTAGTTCGTCGTGTTGTCTTGTATTATGGCGAGTTGTACTGTAGTTGTCTCATGTTGCGATTAGTTGTATTATGTTCGTTGTGTATACTGGTTGTCTGGTATGATGTCGTCTTGGTTCCGTGATTGAAATTTGTTGTCAGCCGGTTTGAGTTGTCACTCTTTCCTGTATATTTTTGTAAGTTATGTACATAGTGGTTCCTGAGTTCGATTTTCTCAGGACAGTTTGGATAGACAATGTGGGTTCGATATAATAACCGTTGATGGGCGGTGATGTAGATATTGTTTGTGGTTAGTATGTTAATTTCCGTGTGTTCAATGAGAAGGTAATACGAAGTTGCTTTTTGTTGAGGATCATAATATGAGTCAGGTGCGGATGTGTCTGCGTGAATCATAAAGGGATTGTGCTCAATTTCAGTCGTAAATAGTAATAGTTCGTTGAAATTGATTTACGATTTCGCAGTTGACCTGCACAGCATTGGAATCGGTTAACTGTGTAGTAAGGCCAAGGCCAATTTGTGGTCGAGTGGTTTATACTGGGGTACGGTCGTAACCATTCAACTTATATTGGTGTCTTTTCACTTTCGTTACGAGTCAGGGTTCTCGATGCGGGTGTCGTGCGCGTGCAGACTGTATCGGTGGCGTACGCATTTGGTACAGGACAGTGAGTCCATATGGTTAGAAGTTTTGTAAGGAAGTGACAGTCGTCACACGTGCAGGGATGTATGTATTTGTGACAGAACGGGGTTGGAGAAAGATATCTTAGGTTGTGGGGAGGCAACCCAGTTATGAATTTTAGTAAGCAGAGAGAAGGGAAAGGTAAAGTTTAAGGCGAGTAGCTTAGCAGTTGATAGGATAAAAACGGAGGATGTGCAGCATGTAATATTGTATGAAGTGTGGTTGTGTTGACATGACAAGGATTAACCACTGGGTTATCTGACAAGAGATGACATGAGAGTGAGGTGCTGGATGGAAATTGTGGCAAACAAATCATGTTTTGGATATATGATTATAATTGACGGTGCAAAGAGGGGTAAGAATGTGAAGGATTGTGGCTGCGAGCCGATTCTCTTGTGTGAACATGCTGGAACTGTAAACCGATGAAATTGATGGGTTTTTTTTAGAGATGTGTATTGCTACTGATCATTATGTGGAGACATTTCCTTGTGAAACTGCCCATTTCCTAGTTTACGTAGCATTTCCTAAGGGGCCCGTGAAGTCCGCATTGGGATCGCTTAGTTTTCTTTTCTTTTCCGAGATTTGGGTGTGATTCATAATTTCATATGTAATAGCGTGGATTGGCTCAGAGAGAATATTGTTTTACTGCTGTTGTAAGGGTTGGCAGGAAATGGGTCTGATAACCCCAAAGTGAGTAATGGGTTGGGGGATGTGTTCGAAATTTAAGGGGTCACTCTCATGCCGAGTGGGAAGTAGGCAAGGGAGATGGAGAGTTAAAGCTTTACCAAGTAGCCTATGTGCCTTGATGACTCGGGTAGTAGCAACACTACAGTAGTGGCCTCCAGTTGTGTCAGCAGGTATCCTGCTCCGTCCTGAGGCTGGGGCCAGATCACCGCAGTCTACTGCCGCGTGCGGGCAGGTGAGCGGCGCTTTCCAGTGCCTGTTGTTTTCCCGGGAGAGGGAGACCACCCAGGCCGTCTGCCTTCTGTGGGGCAGCTCTCCTCCGGCTGCCGGTACTCTTCCGGGAGTTCTCCGGCACTGGTTCCTCGTCCCTGTTCAGGCGTCCTGTGAGAGGGCGCTGCACCAGGCCTTTCTCACCCTTGGTGTCCGGCGGGGCCTTCAGAGGAGGAGGCGTCCTACGAGCCCCGGACCCGTCGAGAGGGCGTCTGTTGTGTACGTTGGGTGTCGTGCCCATCGGGGGAGGAGTCAGACTGCGGGAAGCCACGGTCAGCGCCGGGGTGCAGAGTCTTCGGGGAGGGTGTCGGCCCGCGGAGGAGCCACGGACAGCGCCGGGGTGCAGAGTCTTCCGGGGAGGTGTCAGCCTGTGAGGGGCCACGTACAGCGCCGAGGACTGGAGCTTTCCGGGCCGGGATGGGTTGTCCCATGTTTGTGGTAGAAGGGGTGTAGCGTTAGGCAGGAGGGTTAGGGGTGTTAGCTACTGCCTCCTTTTAGGACGTAGTGGCTGGCACAGTGTAGGGTACTTGTCGTTGCCTCCCTTAGGGACGCAGCGACCAGTTTGGTAGTGGTCCCGGGTTAAAAGAGAAGGGTGAGTCCTGGGGAGAGGTGTGGGTGGTAGCAGTAGTTAAGAGATTAGAGTCCCTTTGGTAAATCCTTGTCCCTAGTAGTTAGTCACCACGTGTGCGGGCTATCACTGTGTCCCCAGGTCACGGTGATATACTGTAACTGGTGTTTTAGGTTAGGTTAGGGTCTTCCAGGTCATTATAGTAGAGTAGGGTGAGTCAGCGGGAATTGGGATACTTGTGTGCAGTTGTGGATGTGCGTGAGTGGTGGCGCCATGGAGTGGGTGTGAAATAAAGAAGCGTGCGTGATTGTAAAGCTGTGTTAGTGTGCTGTGTTGTCTGACCTAGTGTGTGATAGGCGTGGGTAAGGGTGGTAGGGCCGTCCGGCTTAGCGACCGTGACAACAGCGAACGTACCATTTTATAAACTGTCGGTGCACAGCGAACACACACACTGGTTACCTTCCAGTAGACAGTAAACACATGGTTTGATTAACTTTCAGTGCATAGTGAACACACATTTTGATTCACTTTCAGTGCATAGTGAACACACAATTTGATTAACTTTCAGTGCATAGTGAACACACTAATTAACTTTCAGTGCATAGTGAACACACTAATTCACTTTCAGTGCATAGTGAACACACATTTTGATTCACTTTCAGTGCATAGTGAACACACACTTTGATCAACTGTCCATGCACAATGAAGACACATTCTGATTCACTTTCAGTGACTAACATACAGTTTGATCAACACTCAGTGCATAATGAACACAGTAATTAACTTTCAGTGCATAATGAACACACAGTTTGATCAACACTCAGTGCATAATGAACACACAGTTTGATCAACACTCAGTGCATAATGAACACACAGTTTGATTAACTTTCAGTGCATAGTGAACACACACTTCAATTAACTTTCAGTGTGTAGTGAACACACACTTTAATTAACTTTCAGTGCATAGTGAATACATACTTTAATTAGCTGTCAGTGAATAGTGAGCACACAGTTTGATTAACTTCCAATGCATAGTGAACACAGTTTGACTGACTTCCAGTGCATAGTGAACACACAGTTTAATTAGGTTTCAGTGTGTAGTGAACACACAGCGTGATTAACTTTCAGTGAATAGTGAACACAGTTTGACTGACTTCCAGTGCATAATGAACACACACCTTAGTTAGCTTTCAGTGTGTAGTGAACACACAGCGTGATTAACTTTCAGTGAATAGTGAAC
>CM065745.1:488579-493579 GCA_033310375.1 Conus canariensis
CCCTATTTCTGACATCATTGTTCATCCATTTCGCTACAGGCAGTCCAATCACCTCTATTTCTGACATCATTGTTCATCCACTTCGCTACAGGCAGTCCAATCACCCCTATTTCTGACATCATTGTTCATCCATTTCGCTACAGGCAGTCCAATCACCCCTATTTCTGACATCATTGTTCATCCATTTCGCTACAGGCAGTCCGATCACCCCTATTTCTGACATCATTGTTCATCCATTTCGCTACAGGCAGTCCAATCACCCCTATTTCTGACATCATTGTTCATCCATTTCGCTACAGGCAGTCCAATCACCCCTATTTCTGACATCATTGTTCATCCATTTCGCTACAGGCAGTCCAATCACCTCTATTTCTGACATCATTGTTCATCCATTTCGCTACAGGCAGTCCAATCACCTCTATTTCTGACATCATTGTTCATCCATTTCGCTACAGGCAGTCCGATCACCCCTATTTCTGACATCATTGTTCATCCATTTCGCTACAGGCAGTCCGATCACCCCTATTTCTGACATCATTGTTCATCCATTTCGCTACAGGCAGTCCGATCACCCCTATTTCTGACATCATTGTTCATCCATTTCGCTACAGGCAGTCCGATCACCCCTATTTCTGACATCATTGTTCATCCATTTCGCTACAGGCAGTCCGATCACCCCTATTTCTGACATCATTGTTCATCCATTTCGCTACAGGCAGTCCGATCACCCCTATTTCTGACATCATTGTTCATCCATTTCGCTACAGGCAGTCCAATCACCCCTATTTCTGACATCATTGTTCATCCATTTCGCTACAGGCAGTCCAATCACCCCTATTTCTGACATCATTGTTCATCCATTTCGCTACAGGCAGTCCAATCACCCCTATTTCTGACATCATTGTTCATCCATTTCGCTACAGGCAGTCCACTCACCCCTATTTCACTTCCCGTTATGTGGAAAATCAGCATACACACACTTCATTCATTTTGTTTTGTTTTCGATGTCATAATGGTATCAGGGGAAAATTATTCCGTAAAAATGTTTTAATTAAACAAGGTCATTCATTTTCTTTGCTTTGCTATCGTCCTGAAATAAACCACACACACACCACACCACACACACACCACACACACACACACACACACACACACACACACACACACACACACACACACACAACACACACACACACACACACACCACACACCACACAACCACACACGCACCACCACACACACCCACCACACACACACACACACACACACACCACACACACACACACACTACACACACTCACAACCACACACACACACACACACACACACACACACACACAGTTTCTCTCAGGCCTTCTGTACACTCCCAGTCAGCCTTGCTTCCATGTTCTTGTTGTACAGGTATTTCACACCAACATGTTCTTGCTGTACAGGTATTTCACACCAACATGATCTTGCTGTACAGGTATTTCACACCAACATGTTCTTGCTGTACAGGTATTTCACACCAACATGTTCTTGCTGTACAGGTATTTCACACCAACATGTTCTTGCTGTACATGTGTTTCACACCAACATGTTCTTGCTGTACATGTATTTCACACCAACATGTTCTTACTGTACAGGTATTTCACACCAACATCTGAGGCCCTCTGCCGTGAACAGCACCATTGCTGGAGCAGCCTTTCGTTTGGCAGTGCTAACCTCAGGTATATGACCTCCTGCAGCCCCTGGATGTCTTCCCGTGTGTACCTGCCGTGGGTTGGCGTTGTTCTGCACGTTGAGGACAGTTCCACTGTTTGTTCTGACAGAGCAGAGGAGCAGGTCACGTGATTTCTCCATTCTAGAAGGTTTGAACCCAAGGGCAGGAGGTGACAGAGAGAGAGAGAGAGAGAGAGAGAGAGAGAGAGAGAGAGAGAGAGAGAGAGAGAGAGAGAGAGAGGGAGGAAAATGAAGCTGACCCCTAGGGGAACCACAAGTCACATGTCATTCCAGCTGAAACTTCTTTGGAGTGCGTTTCCCCACCTAGTTCATTTTTAATTGCCACTGTGCGTCTTGCTGGACTGCATCTAAATCATTTGGCATTCTGCTCTCTACAACTCCTCTGTGCCATTCCTCTTTGTTCTTCCCCTTCAACACCTGTATTGCCATTTCTCTCTATTTCTTCTCGTTCATCTCCTGTATTGCCATTTCTCCCTTTTCATCCCCTTCATCTCCTGTATTGCCATTTCTCCCCTTTCTTCTCCTTCATCTCCTGTATTGCCATTTCTCCCTCTTCTTCACCTTCATCTCCTGTATTGCCATTTCTTCCTGTTCTTCTCCTTCATCTCCTATATTGCCATTTCTCCCTCTTCTTCTCCTTCATCTCCTGTATTGCCATTTCTTCCTGTTCTTCTCCTTCATCGCCTATATTGCCATTTCTCCCTCTTCTTCTCCTTCATCTCCTGTATTGCCATTTCTTCCTGTTCTTCCCCTTTATCTCCTCTATTGCCATTTTTACGTGTTCTTCCACTTCATCTCCTGTATTGCCATTTCTCCCTGTTCTCTCCCTTCATCTCCTGTATTGCCATTTCTTCCTGTTCTCTCCCTTCATCTCCTGTATTGCCATTTCTCTCTGTTCTCCCCCTTCATCTCCTGTATTGCCATTTCTACGTGTTCTTCCCTTCATCTCCTGTATTGTCATTTCTCTCTGTTCTTCCCGTTCATCTCCTGTATTGCCATTTCTCTCTGTTCTCCCCCTTCATCTCCTGTATTGCCATTTCTACGTGTTCTTCCCTTCATCTCCTGTATTGCCATTTCTCTCTGTTCTCTCCCTTCATCTCCTGTATTGCCATTTCTCTCTGTTCTCCCCCTTCATCTCCTGTATTGCCATTTCTCCTTGTTCTCTCCCTTCATCTCCTGTATTGTCATTTCTCCCTGTTCTTCTCATTCATCTCCTGTATTGCCATTTCTCCCTGTTCTCTCCCTTCATCTCCTGTATTGCCATTTCTCCCTGTTCTCTCCCTTCATCTCTTGTATTGTCATTTCTCCCTGTTCTTCTCATTCATCTCCTGTATTGTCATTTCTCTCTGTTCTTCCCCTCCATCTCCTGTATTGCCATTTCTCCCTGTTCTTCCCCTCCATCTCCTGTATTGTCATTTCTCCCTGTTCTTCTCATTCATCTCCTGTATTGTCATTTCTCTCTGTTCTTCCCCTCCATCTCCTGTATTGCCATTTCTCCCTGTTCTCTCCCTTCATCTCCTGCATTGCCATTTCTCTCTGTTCTCTCCCTTCATCTCCTGTATTGCCATTTCTCTCTGTTCTCCCCCTTCATCTCCTTTATTGCCATTTCTCTCTGTTCTTCCCCTCCATCTCCTGTATTGTCATTTCTCCCTGTTCTTCCCCTCCATCTCCTGTATTGCCATTTCTCCCTGTTCTCTCCCTTCATCTCCTGTATTGCCATTTCTTCCTGTTCTCTCCCTTCATCTCCTGTATTGCCATTTATCTCTGTTCTCCCCCTGCATCTCCTGTATTGCCATTTCTCTCTGTTCTCCCCCTTCATCTCCTGTATTGCCATTTCTCTCTGTTCTTCCCCTTCATCTCCTGTATTGTCATTTCTCTCTGTTCTTCTCCTTTGTCTCCTGTATTGCTATTTCTCCCTGTTCTTCCCCATCTTCTCCTGTATCGCCATTTCTCTCTGTTTCTCCCTTCATCTCCTGTATTGCCATTTCTCCCTGATCTCCCCTTCATCTCCTCTATTGCTATTTCTCTCTGTTCTCCCCATTCATCTTCTGTATTGCCATTTCTCCCTTCATCTCCTGTATTGCCATTTCTCCATATCTCTCCCTTCATCCCCTGCATTGCCATTTCTCACTGTTCTCCCTCTTCATCTCCTGTATTGCCATTTCTCTCTGTTCTTCTCATTCATCTCCTGTAGCCATTTCTCCTTGTATTGCCTCATCCTGTCTTCCATTCTCTGATTCTCCCCTTCATCTCCTCGTATTGCCATTTCTCTCTGTTCTTCCTCTTCATCTTCCTGTATTGCCATTTCTCTCCCTTCATCTCCTGTATTGCCATTTCTCCATATTCCTCCCCTTCATCTCCTGTATTGCCATTTCTCCTGTTCTCTCCTCTTCATCTCCTGTATTGCCATTTCTCTCTGTTCTCTCCATTCATCTCCTGTATTGCCATTTCTCCTCTGTTCTCTCCCTTCATCCCTGTTTGCCATTTCCTCCTGTTCTCTCCCTTCATCTCCTGTATTGCCATTTCTCTCTGTCTCTTCCCTTCATCTCCTGTATTGCCATTTCTCCTGTTCTTCCCTTCATCTCCTGTATTGCCATTTTCTCCTGTTCTCCCCCTTCATCTCCTGTATTGCCATTTCTCCCTGTTCTCTCCCTTCATCTCTGTATTGCCATTTCTCCCTGTTCTCTCCCTTCATCTCCTGTATTGCCATTTCTCTCCTGTTCTTCCCTTCATCTCCTGTATTGCCATTTCTCCCTGTTCTCCCCCTCATCTCCTGTATTGCCATTTCTCCCTGTTCTTCCCTTCATCTCCTGTATTGCCATTTCTCTCTGCTCTTCCCCTCATCTCCTGTATTGCCATTTCCTCCTGTTCTCTCCCTTCATCTCCTGTATTGCCATTTCTCCCTGTTCTCTCCCTTCATCTCCTGTATTGCCATTTCTCCCTGTCTCTCTCCCTTCATCTCCTGTATTGCCATTCTCATCCCTGTCATCCTCTGTTTCCCCTTCATCTCCTGTATTGCCATTTCTCTCTGTTTTCCCCTTCATCTCCTGTATTGCCATTTCTCCCTGTTCTCTCCCTTCATCTCCTGTATTGCCATTTCTCCCTGTTCTCTCCCTTCATCTCCTGTTATTGTCATTTCTCCTGTTATCTCCCTTCATCTCCTGTATTGTCATTTCTCTCTGTTCTCTCCCTTCATCTCCTGTATTGCCATTTCTCCCTGTTCTTCCCTCCATCTCCTGTATTGCCATTTCTCCCTTTCTCCCCTTCATCTCCTGTTT
>CM065745.1:503579-506079 GCA_033310375.1 Conus canariensis
CACTCCTCAGAGATCGTCCTCCTCACAAAGTGCGTGTCTTCCATTGTTTGTACACTCCTCAGAGATCGTCCTCCTCACAAAGTGCGTGTCTTCCATTGTACACTCCTCAGAGATCGTCCTCCTCACAAAGTGCGTGTCTTCCATTGTTTGTACACTCCTCAGAGATCGTCCTCCTCACAAAGTGCGTGTCTTCCATTGTACACTCCTCAGAGATCGTCCTCCTCACAAAGTGCGTGTCTTCCATTGTTTGTACACCTCCCTGGAAATGGCCCACACAAAGTACGTGTTTTTCTTTGTTTGTACACTCCCCTGAGATTGTCCTCCTCACAAAGTACGTGTAACACTCCCCTGAGATTGTCCCCTTCACAAAGTACGTGTAACACTCCCCTGAGATTGTCCCCTTCACAAAGTACGTGTAACACTCCCCTGAGATTGTCCCCTTCACAAAGTACGTGTAACACCCCCTGAAATTGTCCCCTTCACAAAGTACGTGTAACACTCCCCTGAGATTGTCCCCTTCACAAAGTACGTGTAACACTCCCCTGAGATTGTCCTCCTCACAAAGTACGTGTTTTTCTTTGTTTGTACACTCCCCTGAGATTGTCCTCCTCACAAAGTACGTGTTTTTCTTTGTTTGTACACTCCCCTGAGATTGTCCCCTTCACAAAGTACGTGTAACACTCCCCTGAGATTTTCCCCTTCACAAAGTACGTGTAACACTCCCCTGAGATTTTCCCCTTCACAAAGTACGTGTAAACACTCCCCTGAGATTGTCCCCTTCACAAAGTACGTGTAACACTCCCCTGAAATTGTCCCCTTCACAAAGTACGTGTAACACTCCCCTGAGATTGTCCCCTTCACAAAGTACGTGTAACACTCCCCTGAGATTGTCCCCTTCACAAAGTACGTGTAACACTCCCCTGAGATTGTCCCCTTCACAAAGTACGTGTAACACTCCCCTGAAATTGTCCTCCTCACAAAAAAGTGTCTTTTTTGTGGCATCAGTTATCGGATCAGTGGAGCACCTAAGGCGGTGATTTTTCTTCTTCTTTTTTCTTTTTCGTTTTTTTTCCTAGGGCCCAAATCCACCTCTTCATTTTTTGATGCTTCACACTGTCCTCTTCATCTGCCAAAAAAAAAACAAAAAGCGGGAAAAAAAATTCCACAACTAAGGGTGTTTTTTTTTTTTTTTTTTTTTTTTTCCCAACCAGTCTCTTACACACCATGCATAGTCTGTATGTTCTCTTACAAATGGACATAGTTTTGCAGATTTTAGTGTTTTGGCGTTTGATACAAAGCGTCTGAAGTGTCTTTCTTTGTTCGTACATTCCCATTGCCCTGAATGTGTCCCCTCACAAGGAATGTGTTTTTTTGTATGTTTGGACACTTCCATGACACTGCCTCCCTGCAAAATATGTTTTTTCTTTACATGCTTATGCACTTGCCTAAAATTACCCTCCCCCCACCCCCACCCCCTTTCCCTCATGAAGTATGTCTTTTCTTTGGATGTGTGCAAACGTTCCCGACATCGCCTCTTCCAGCAATTACCTGTTGCACATTTCCCCCCGTGTGGCTCCTTTAGTGTCACTGACCGACAACACACATTTCACTATCTAGCCAGCCTAGCCCGTCAGTCTGCCCCCCCCCCCACCCCCATCCCACCCCACCTCACCCCACCCGACAATACAGATTTCACTATCTAGCCAGCCTAGCCCGTCAGTCTGCCCCCCCCCACCCCCATCCCACCCCACCTCACCCCACCCGACAATACAGATTTCACTATCTAGCCAGCCTAGCCCGTCAGTCTGCCCCCCCCCCCATCCCACCCCACCTCACCCCACCCGACAATACACATTTCACTATCTAGCCAGCCTAGCCCGTCAGTCTGCCCCCCCCCCCACCCCCATCCCACCCCACCTCACCCCACCCGACAACACACATTTCACTATCTAGCCAGCCTAGCCCGTCAGTCTGCCCCCCCCCCACCCCCATCCCACCCCACCTCACCCCACCCGACAATACAGATTTCACTATCTAGCCAGCCTAGCCCGTCAGTCTGCCCCCCCCCCACCCCCATCCCACCCCACCTCACCCCACCCGACAATACAGATTTCACTATCTAGCCAGCCTAGCCCGTCAGTCTGCCCCCCCCCCCACCCCCATCCCACCCCACCTCACCCCACCCGACAATACACATTTCACTATCTAGCCAGCCTAGCCCGTCAGTCTGCCCCCCCCCACCCCCATCCCACCCCACCTCACCCCACCCGACAATACACATTTCACTATCTAGCCAGCCTAGCCCGTCAGTCTGCCCCCCCACCCCCATCCCACCCCACCTCACCCCACCCGACAATACACATTTCACTATCTAGCCAGCCTAGCCCGTCAGTCTGCCCCCCCCACCCCCATCCCACCCCACCTCACCCCACCCCATGCATCCCCAGACCCACCCTCCCCACTATTTTCCGCTCTGCTCGCGTGATTTTGTTTGTTGACC
>CM065745.1:511079-528579 GCA_033310375.1 Conus canariensis
AATGGGGTGAGTCATCACACCACGGTATTGGCAGAGACCTTGGCTCCAATGGGGAGAGTCATCATACCACGGTATTGGCAGAGACCTTGGCTCTAATGGGGAGAGTCATCACACCACTGTATTGGCAGAGACCTTGGCTCCATATGGGAGAGTGACACCACTGTATTGGCAGAGACCTTGGCTCCATATGGGAGAGTGACACCACTGTATTGGCAGAGACCTTGGCTCCAATGGGTAGAGTCATCATACCACGGTATTGGCAGAGACCTTGGCTCCATATGGGAGAGTGACACCACTGTATTGGCAGATACCTTGGCTCTGATGGGGAGAGTCATCACACCACTGTATTGGCAGAGACCTTGGCTCCAATGGAGAGAGTCATTATACCATGGTAATGGCAGAGACCTTGGCTCCAATGGGGAGAGTCATCACACCACGGTATTGGCAGAGACCTTGGCCCCAATGGGGAGAGTCATCATACCACGGTATTGGCAGAGACCTTGGCTCTAATGGGGAGAGTCATCACACCACTGTATTGGCAGAGACCTTGGCTCCACTGGGGAGAGTCATCACACCACTGTATTGGCAGAGACCTTGGCTCCAATGGGGAGAGTCATTACACCACGGTATTGGCAGATACCTTGGCTCTGATGGAGAGTCATCACACCACTGTATTGGCAGAGACCTTGGCTCCACTGGGGAGAGTCATCACACCACAGTATTGGCAGAGACCTTGGCTCCAATGGGGAGAGTCATCACACCACTGTATTGGCAGAGGCCTTGGCTCTGATGGAGAGTCATCACACCACAAAATTGGCAGAGACCTTGGCTCTGATGGGGACACTCATTTTACTCTACATGGCAGAGTCCGGTGACTCCTTTATGTGGAGAAGCTGGTTCCTCTCATTACGCTGGTATACCAGTCATATGCACGTAAGTTATTTAATCTATCTGTCTGTCTGTCTCTTTCTCTTTCACTGTCTGTCTGTCTCTCCTCTCTGTCTGTCTGTCTGTCTCTGTCTCTGTCTCTGTCTGTCTGTCTGTCTCTCTCTCTCTCTCTCTCTCTCTCTCTCTCTCGAGAGAGAGAGAGAGAGAGAGAGAGAGAGAGAATGTGTGTGTGTGTGTGTGTGTGTGTGTGTGTGTGTGTGTGTGTGTGTGTGTGTGTGTGTGTGTGTTTCTATTTTTCTGTCTATTTACCTGTCTATTTGTTGATCAATCGATCAATAGATATATAGATGGAGAGTCAGACAGACAGGCAGAGAGACAGACAGGCAAACAGACATAGATAGATATGCAAATATACAGATAGACAAACAGACAGATGAATAGCTAAATAGAAATAGATGGACAGATAGATAGAGAGACAGATGGATAGACAGACAGACAAATAGACAGATAGATGTGTATGTATGTATGAATGTATGTATGTATGTATGTATGTATGTATGTATGTATATATGACTGTGTTACTGTATGAATGCATTTAAGTATATGTATGTAAGTATGTATGAGTATGTGTGTGCGTGTGGGTGCGTGCGTGCGTGCGTGCACGCGCGCGCGCGCGTGTATGTGTGTGTGTGTGTGTGTGTGTGTGTGTGTATGTGTGTGTGTGTGTGTGTGTGTGTGTGTGTGTGTGTAAGAGAGAGAGAGAAAGAGACAGACAGACAGAGACAGAGAGAGACAGACACAGACAGACAGTCAGACGCACACACAGGCAGACAGACAGACAGACAGACAGACAGACAGACACAGGCAGAAACAAAGAGAGACAGAAGCCAAGGTAAACAGAGAGAGTCATAGCTGTGGATGGGGACAGGGGAAAGGAGGGGGTGAAGAAAGACAGAGGGTAAAGGGAGGGGGTGGGGGTGGGAGGGGTTACGCAATTCTTCAATAACATCATTCACTTGCTCCTAAGCTTTATTCAATCTGACTTTTGAAAAATGTAAGAAACCTTAAACATGGTGGGAAAACAAGAACACAAACAAATAAACAAACAGCAACAACAACATAAACATAAACGTGAATATAAACATAAAATCCATATAACAACATTTTCCCTGGAAGGAAAAATATTGATTGATTTAACCCATTTCTTCCCGTGCACGCTTCATGTGTGCATTCACATCAGTCAAGTTGTTTTGATCGCAAAATAATGAACCGCACTGGTTTTGGTTTTAAGACATTGCTGATAGAGTTGCCCGTCCTTGTTCAAGTGATTTTGCATTCCAGCTATGCATTCTTTTTGACAGTGGATTCATTTGTGAGCAACTGCAAAAAGATGGCCACAACATGTCAATGAGTGTCATTTAATGTCTGAAGCCATTATTTACTTGACTGTTACTTTATTGGATAGTTCAGTGTCAATGGAGAAACCTGTCAGAAATGATGTTTGTGGCAGTGAAAGTTTCCATGCAAGTTTGAACAGGAATACACATCACCTCCATGCACGCTTCAGGCGTGCGTGGGAACAAGACTGTGGACTCTCGCTGATCCGACAAGATACATTGTTCAGTCTGAACCATGTACTGGTAGTCACATGGGACAGGATACATTGTTCAGTCTGAACCATGTACTGGTAGTCACATGGGACAGGATACATTGTTCAGTCTGAACCATGTACTGGTAGTCACATGGGACAGGATACATTGTTCAGTCTGAACCATGTACTGGTAGTCACATGGGACAGGATACATAGTTCAGTCTGAACCATGTACTGGTAGTCACATGGGACAGGATACATTGTTCAGTCTGAACCATGTACTGGTAGTCACATGGGACAGGATACATTGTTCAGTTTGAACCATATACTGGTGCTCACATGGGACAGGACACACTGTTCAGTTTGATCCATATACTGGTAGTCACATGGGACAGGCTACATTGTTCAGTCTGAACCATGTACTGTTGCTCACATGGGACAGGCTACATTGTTCAGTTTGAGCCATATACTGGTGCTCACATGGGACAGGACACACTGTTCAGTTTGAGCCATATACTGGTGCTCACATGGGACAGGATGCATTGTGCAGTTTGAACCATATACTGCATACTGGTAGTCACATGGGACAGAATACATTTTTCAGTTTGAGCCATATACTGGTGCTCACATGGTGAAGAATACATGGTTCAGTCTGAACCATATACTGGTAGTCACATGGGACAGGATACATTGTGCAGTTTGAGCCATATACTGGTGCTCACATGGGACAGAATACATTGTGCAGTTTGAACCATATACTGGTAGTCACATGGGACAGGATACATTGTGCAGTTTGAACCATATACTGGTGCTCACATGGGACAGGATACATTGTGCAGTTTGAACCATATACTGGTAGTCACATGGGACAGGATACATTGTGCAGTTTGAACCATATACTGGTAGTCACATGGGACAGGATACATTGTGCAGTTTGAACCATATACTGATAGTCGCATGGGACAGGATACATTTTTCAGTTTGAGCCATATACTGGTGCTCACAAGGGACAGGAAACATTGTTCAGTTTGAACCATATACTGGTGCTCACAATAGAGAGAATTATGACCAGTTGGGTCTTGGAGGGACAGTGGTCATGGATTTGATGTCTGAGCTTCCCAAGCATCCATGCCATTTGACATTTGACAATCATTTTACACCACTGCCACTGCTGACTGAGTTTCAGTTTCAGTTTCATCAAGGAGGCGTCACTGCGTGCGGACTAGTCTATATACGCTACACCACATCCGCTAAGTTTTGAGACCACACTACGCATGATTTGAAGCTGATGGATATATGAATTAACAACAAAGATGAGACAATTGAAGAAGAGGGTCTCGTGGCTACGACTCAGCGGATGTCTGACCTACGCATTAGCCCAACGAGCTGGTCAGACCTTGAGTGCCTACCTATTATTTTTTTTCTTTTTAGTGGATGTACACGTGTGTGTATGATGTGTGGGCATGGGCCCATGTGTGTGCGTGGGCGCATGTGTGCGCGTTTGTGTGTGTGTGTGTGTGTGGGGGGGGTGGGGGGGTGGGGGGAGGGGTGTGTAGAAGTGTGTGTGTGTGTGTGTGTGTGCGTGTGTGTGTGTGTGTGTGTGTGTGTGTGTGTGTGTGTGTGTGTGTGTGTGTGCGTGTGTGTGTGTGTGTGTGTGTGTGTGTGTGTGTGTGTGTGTGTGTGTGTGTGTGTGTGTGTGTGTGTGCATAGTTCTGATGGAGTTAGCTGCCAATGGATTTGGGGCAACTGGAACCATCAGGAGAATCAGAGTGGGCAGCTGTCCATGTAGAGATGCAGTTCGATTTGCAAAAAAACCCAGAGGAACTCTTCACTTCCAACATGACAGGCGCAGTAATGTGCTGACGGTGCAATGGAATGACAACAATGTGGTGACCATCGAGCAAACAGTGATCATGTCATGCTACTTGCCCAAGTTCGACGATGGTCAGCAGCACAACGTCAATTTGGCAACATTCAACCGCCACATCTTGTCAGGATCTACACCACACCATTAGGAGGAGTCGACAGGGCAGACCACAATATCTACATGTATCGCGTTTCCATGCGAACAAAGAAGTGGTGGTGGCCGCTTTTCGCCCATACAGTGGAGATTGCCATGCAGAATGCTTGGTTGTTGTTCAGAGCGCCTGCTTATGACGCTGAACCTCTGGATCTCCTTTCCTTCAGGAGGCATGTGGTGAAGGTCGACCTGATGCCACATGCTGCCATGGCCTTGCCAAGAAACCCTGCTCAACAAGCCCTTCCTGCTGTCCACAGAGTGCCAAACGAAGTTCGGTTTGATGGTACAAGACATTGCAGTTGCTTCTCCCTCAACAAAGCGTTTCGCACTGTGCCACAACGACACTCAGAAAATCTGCCTCAAATGCAGAGTTAGTGTGCACAACCAGTGCCACAAGAACACTCAGTAAATCTGTCTCACATGCAGCGTTAGTGTGCACAACCAGTGCCACAAGAACACTCAGTAAATCTGTCTCAAATGCAGAGTTAGTGTGCACAACCAGTGCCACAAGAACACTCAGTAAATCTGCCTCAAATGCAGCGTTAGTGTGCACAACCAGTGCCACAAGAACACTCAGTAACTCTGCCTCAAATGCAGCGTTAGTGTGCACAACCAGAGCTTCAACAACACTCAGAAAATCTGCCTCAAATGCAGCGTTAGTGTGCACAACCAGAGCTTCAACAACACTCAGAAAATCTGCCTCAAATGCAGCGTTAGTGTGCACAACCAGAGCTTCAACAACACTCAGAAAATCTGTCTCAAATGCAGCGTTGGTGTGCACAACCAGTGCTTCAATGCCTTCCACGGCATCCAGTAGTGTCCCTTTATTTGAAAGCCACTGAACTCCCAATTTTTTTGCAACACTGTATGTGAAGGTGTTGCTTTGTGTGTGTGTGTGTGTGTGTGTGTGTGTGTGTGTGTGTGTGTGTGTGTGTGTGTGTGTGTAATGTAATGTAATGTAATGTAAAATGATATTTATAGAGCGATTTACCTCGCAAGAGCCCAAAGCGCATATTACAGAAAAACATGATAAAACTATAATGCTGATCTGGCAAACAGCCTGAGGAGAGAAGGCTATCAGGTCAAAGTCCTCACTGCAGAAATTGGAGCTAGGGGGTTTGTAGGAACGTCTGCATACAGCCTCATGAAACAGCTCTCAGTTGCAGGGAAGGAAAAAACCAGAGCCCTGAAAGCAATGGCAGAAGCGGCAGAGAGGTGTTCAAGCTGGATCTGGTCAAGGAGGAACAAAAGTGAACTTCATAAGGTTTAAATTTCCTACAAATATCAAGTGTCCCTGTGGCTCAGTGGTTAAAGCGCGAGTCATTAAGTGGAAAATGAGCATGTCCAGAGGGTCATGGGTTCGAATCCCAGCCATGGCTCGTCCCAAGATGGGGAAGAAAAAAAAAAAAAAAAAAAAAAAGGGGGCAGCAGAGGGACATCCGGAGTCATGAACCGGGTGTGGCCCAACCCCCCTAGAGTGTCAGGAGATAAGGGCCGAAACACTTGCTTGAAGGGGGCTCCTCTTCTGAGGACTCTCTGCTGCCACGCTCTCCACGAGTTTCTTTCTACTAATTCAAAGCACACACACACACACACACACACACACACATGCGCGCGCACTCGCGCCCGCACACACACCACACAAACAGAGACACACACACACACACACACACACACACACACATACCGCCGAAAAACTCACACATGCAGACAGACACACGAGGGCGTTCAACACCAGCAAACGCGCGCACAGTGGTAAGTGGATATCGTTAATCAGTCCGGGGGAAAAGATGTGTCTTTAGGGAGGTTTCAAAAGTCTCTAAAGAGTCCGTGTTACGCAGAGAAGAAGGGAGACTATTCCACAGAGCAGGTGCCTGGTAAGAGAAAGATCGTTGGCCTGAAGTTTTCAGGCGAGCGGAGGGAAGCCGAAGCAGACGAGAATCGGTGGATGAGTGTAAGTTGCGAGACGGAACATAGAGATGGAGGAGGTCAGAGAGGTAGGAGACAGCCAGATTATTCAGTGATTTAAAAACCAGGAGAACTTTAAAGTGTGTGTGTGTGTGTGTGTGTGTGTGCGCGCGCGCGCACGCGTGCGTGCATGTGTGTCTGTTGTGTGAGCACGTGCACATGAGACAGTAGATTGGCTTGATTGCCTTCTAACATTATAGTATGAACAGAACATGTATGGTCTTGTTCCCATGCACGCGTGAAGCGTGCAAGGTGAAAATCACTTCACGTTCCCTCTCATTCCCATGCACGCTTCAGGCGTGCATCTTGTAAAACTCATTCAGAATTTTTTTCCCCGTGTTTTATGCAAAGATCCATGCTATTGGACTTATGATCACATGCAAAAACTAAAACGATCACAAAAGTTTAAAAAAAAATTCTTACGAAGATATGGTTTAATAAAATAGATAAATAAAATAAGAAATATGAAATGAAAACAAGTAAATGAATAGTGAAATGAATAGATGAATTATTGTTTAGATGAATAAATAGATAATAAATAATAAAAAAAAGTAAATTAATGAATAAATATCTAAATAAATACATACATTAATTAATTAATCGAACAAATAAACAAACTTCAAACCGTGTGGAAAACACCCAGAAGCCCCCACCCCCACCCCCCCCACCCCCACCCCCCGCCCCCAAACTGTGAGAGAAAGCGGCAGGCCAACTCCCATCGCCATTTCCGCACGTCGACTCCCAGCATACTGTTACACACTCCCAGCGTAAAATGATTGTTGCCGTATGAATACATATGAATGCAGACTGATTTCCGCCGTGTGGTTAACACATGGATGCAGACAGGCAGATTCAGACTGGCGGTAAATAGTCTTTCACCATGACCAGCTAGAGTCGCCGTGTCCTGAACACGTCGAACAGATGCCTGTCGTGCATTAGGAAAGCCGCTGGACCTTACTGGCTATGATCGAGACATGATTCAATAAAATGTTATGTAACCCCCCCTGGCCATGTGACTGTCGTATCGCAGTCTGCCTCTCAGCCCTTATATCTGTCTCGGCCTGTCTGTCTGTCTGCTGTCTGTCAATCTCGCTCCTTCACTCTCTGTCTGTCTGCCAGTCTGTCTGTCTATCTGTCTGTGTGTGTGTGTGTGTGTGTGTGTGTGTGTGTGTGTGTGTGTGTGTGTGTGTGTGTGTGTGTGTGAATCTCTCTCTCTCTCTCTCTCTCTCTCTCTCTCTCTCTCTCTGTGTGCCAATCTATCTCTGTGCCAATCTGTCTGTCTGTTTTTCTTTCTTTCTTTCTTTCTTTCTGTCTGTCAATCTCTCTGCCCCTCTCTCTCTGGTTGGCTGGCTGCCAGTCTGCCTGTCTATCTGTTTGCCTGTCACTGTGTGTTTCTATTTATGTCTGTCTGTCTGTCTGTCTATGTCTGCCAATTCCTCTCTCTCTCTCTCTCTCTCTCTCTCTCTCTCTCTCTCTCTCTCTCTCTCTGTCTACCAATCTCTCTGTCTGTCTGTTTGTCTGTCTGTCTGTCTCTCTTTCTCTCTGTTTCTCTCTACATGACAAGGACAGATTGTAAGACTAGGCCTTCGCCTAAAATCTCCTCCTTGCGTATTAAAGATCAGTTAATCAATATATGTCTCTCTCGTTCACTTGGTCGATCGCACCCCTCTCTCTCTCTCTCTCTCTCTCTCTCTCTCTCTCTCCTACTCATGATAATGTTGTATCCACTGTCCAACTAATCGGCCATGTTCACGTGAAGTTCTGACGTCCGCCAGAGCCGCTGTGGTGACCAGCGGTCAAGGGCACAGCTGTGGCCCCGCACTGTCCTTCGCTGTCTGGCTGTGCCCCCCCTCCCTCCCCCTCCCCCACTGTCTCCGTGCTGACTGGGTGGGGACCACTGTGCTGACGCTGAGGGGGCGAGTTGCTGAAAGAAAACACGAATCAACAGCCCAACACTTTCCAGGACGATTCGCTCAGCAGTCACAAACAGCCCAGTACTTTCAGGTCGATTCGCTCAGCAGTCACAAACATGGAAACCTGGATGGTGAAGGACAAAAGCTTCACCCACTACCTAAAACAAATACATAAACAAACAAAACGAAACAAACGAACAAATTAAAGAAAAGAAAAGAAAATCTACTGAAAAATATTGAGCATGGAAATTGCCCGAATGATCTTACCGAATCTACGGGTGGCAGATTTTTCTTTTTAACAGAGTTGGAGAGGAAGACTTACAAAAGCACATGGAGGCCAAAAAGCGGCTGTTCAATTGTCTGGCGCTCCACGTCCTCTCAGTTACCTCAGAAACTCGGCGCCAACTCCCACCACACAGCCGACACACGATGCCTTGAAGATGCTGTGCACCCAGGGAGCCTTTGCCATGACTTGACAGTAGGTGCCGATGTTGTTAATGAATTCCTTCCACTGAAGATGCTGTGCACCCAGGGAGCCTTTGGCCTTGACAGCAGGTGCCGATGTTGTTAATGAATTCCTTCCACTGAAGATGCTGTGCACCCAGGGAGCCTTTGGCCTTGACAGCAGGTGCCGATGTTGTTAATGAATTCCTTCCACTGAAGATGCTGTGCACCCAGGGAGCCTTTGCCATGACTTGACAGTAGGTGCCGATGTTGTTAATGAATTCCTTCCACTGAAGATGGTGTGCACCCAGGGTGCCTTTGGCCTTGACAGCAGGTGCCGATGTTGTTAATGAATTCCTTCCACTGAAGATGCTGTGCACCCAGGGAGCCTTTGGCCTTGACAGCAGGTGCCGATGTTGTTAATGAATTCCTTCCACTGAAGGGGCACAAAGAAAGACAGCCATGTTGCACAGATGCAATAGCTATATTTTGGAAACGCATAACGAGACACTTCTCTTTGCTGACAAAGCGCATTGCAGCTCACGTATTCCAAGCGATCGTCCTGTGTGGCAAACACTGGGGAGTCGCTGTCGTCGGTGACTTGCTTGAGATGGCTGGGAGGCTCTTGGAAAGACCTGGAGGAGCAGTTCTGTCAGCACATGAAGACACAGCTGGGCCTCGGGAAGAAACAGTGTGTTCAGAACAGCAGGGAAAGACCACACGTCACAGTCAGCTTGGCACTACAGACGGCCAGTCACACTGGCACACAATGGGTCAGCTGAGTGAACTCCTGTGACCTCTGACCTCTGCCCCTCATGCAGTGCACTGCCACACAATGGGTCAGCTGAGTGAACTCCTGTGACCTCTGACCCCTGCCCCTCATGCAGTGCACTGCCACACAATGGGTCAGCTGAGTGAACTCCTGTGACCTCTGACCTCTGCCCCTCATGCAGTGCACTGCCACACAGTGGGTCAGCTGAGTGAACTCCTGTGACCTCTGACCTCTGCCCCTCGTGCAGTGCACTGCCACACAATGGCTCATCTGAGTGAACTCCTGTGACCTCTGACCTCTGCCCTTCATGCAGTGTAATCTGGAAGTGGCTGAATAACATCTGTCGAGAGAATGGAACTGACCAGCGACTCTGGAATTTGTAAAGGTCGCAGGAATGATGATTACACTGGACATCGATGTTCATGTTCCATCTTCTCTTTCAGTGAGGCCGACAAACGTGACAAGCGATGAGAGTGGTGTCCTTAACTCAGAGATAGACCAGAAGCTAGCACATAAGGTGCTTTCCCACAAGACCATTGCCAACAGGAAGTTCTGTCCTCAGATTTTACAGAGAGAAGAACTGGACCCTGATGAGTGATGCTCAATGTGAAAAGCTGGATCGATAAATCACATATTGTCAATCCAATATACATACATTGAGTACATCAGATATTGTCAGTCCAATATACTACATTGAGTACATCACATATTGTCAGTCCAAAATAGATACATTGAGTACATCACATATTGTCACTCCAAAATAGATACATTGATTACATCAGATATTGTCAATCCAAAATAGATACATTGAGTACATCAGATATTGCCAATCCAAAATAGATACATTGAGTACAGCACGAAGTTTCGTTAGAAGAATCTGTTTCATGACTTGAGTTGATCTTTAGGACGCTTTTGATTATGTCCCAATTAATCACCAGCAAAGAAAATTGTCAAGATTCATACAAAAAAGATAAAACATGAGTTAAATGCGCTTCTCAATAGATGCGCTCAAAAAATTCATTGAAAGAAGAGAAAACAACTGACATTACTTAATGACTATTTAATTTATCTCAAAGGGGAACTAAAAGAAAAACATGTACAAATCAACTCTTAAACTATAAGGTTACGTAAATTCAAAAGATGAATTGTGTACAGAAATACTAATAATGTATTACGTATATTTAATGAACGACTCCAAGTAGCCCGTTCCAATTAACGTTCCTTGGGTAAAAAGAGATCTTGATACTTTCGTGTTTCCATGTTTTAAAAAATAGCTATGTCACAAATAAGGATATGAACTTCAACAAACCAAATGCATGGTCTATGGAATTTACTGACCCCACCTCCCATCTTAATACTATCCTTGAGCTTCAACAAACCAAATGCATGGTCTATGGAATTTACTGACCCCACCTCCCATCTTAATACTATCCTTGAGCTTCAACAAACCAAATGCATGGCCTATGGAATTTACTGACCCCACCTCCCATCTTAATACTATCCTTGAGCTTCAGCAAACCAAATGCATGGTCTATGGAATTTACTGACCCCACCTCCCATCTTAAAACTATCCTTGAGCTTCAACAAACCAAATGCATGGTGACCCCACCTCCCATCTTAATACTATCCTTGAGCTTCAACAAACCAAATGCATGGTGACCCCACCTCCCATCTTAATACTATCCTTGAGCTTCAACAAACCAAATGCATGGTGACCCCACCTCCCATCTTAATACTATCCTTGAGCTTCAACAAACCAAATGCATGGTGACCCCACCTCCCATCTTAATACTATCCTTGAGCTTCAACAAACCAAATGCATGGTGACCCACCTCCCATCTTAATACTATCCTTGAGCTTCAACAAACTAAATGCATGGTGACCCCACCTCCCATCTTAATACTATCCTTGAGCTTCAACAAACCAAATGCATGGTGACCCCACCTCCCATCTTAATACTATCCTTGAGCTTCAACAAACCAAATGCATGGTGACCCCACCTCCCATCTTAATACTATCCTTGAGCTTCAACAAACCAAATGCATGGTGACCCCACCTCCCATCTTAATACTATCCTTGAGCTTCAACAAACCAAATGCATGGTGACCCCACCTCCCATCTTAATACTATCCTTGAGCTTCAACAAACCAAATGCATGGTCTATGGAATTTACTGACCCCACCTCCCATCTTAATACTATCCTTGAGCTTCAACAAACCAAATGCATGGTGACCCCACCTCCCATCTTAATACTATCCTTGAGCTTCAACAAATCAAATGCATGGTGACCCCACCTCCCATCTTAATACTATCCTTGAGCTTCAACAAACCAAATGCATGGTGACCCCACCTCCCATCTTAATACTATCCTTGAGCTTCAACAAACCAAATGCATGGTGACCCCACCTCCCATCTTAATACTATCCTTGAGCTTCAACAAACCAAATGCATGGTGACCCCACCTCCCATCTTAATACTATCCTTGAGCTTCAACAAACCAAATGCATGGTCTATGGAATTTACTGACCCCACCTCCCATCTTAATACTATCCTTGAGCTTCAACAAACCAAATGCATGGTGACCCCACCTCCCATCTTAATAATAATAATAATAATAATAATAATAATAATAATGATTTCTTATATAGCGCTTAATCAAACGAATTTCTCTAAGCGCTTTACAAAGTCATACTACATTCACCCTTCTCATATACAATAATACACCTTACACCCAACTACAAATACTATTACTACAATAACTAACAAATCCTAATCCTACCAATGTGACATTCACTTATTCTTCAAATATCACTACAAAAACTTAATCCTATAACGTTCAATCATACAACAAATACATATAATAGAGAACATACACATACGCTACATTTGAAAAGGCCCAGACGGCTATGAGTTAGGTTGTACCCCCCCCCCCCCCCCTTCTCCCCACAGCATTGATTAATTATGAGAAAATAGATGGGGTTTAAGTTTAGACTTGAAAGAAGAGATAGAATCTGAATGTCTGAGACAGTCTGGCAGTCTGTTCCACGTCGCTGGAGCTTGAAAAGAGAAAGATCTTTCACCAGTAGTAGTCCTGAAGCGAGTCATTCGCAGAAGGCGGTCGTCAGCACAGGAGCGTAGTTGTCGAGAGGGGGTGTAGATTTTAAGGAGATCTGAGAGATAAGAAGGTCCATTTTCAAAGAGAGCAGAGAAAGTGAGAGTTGAGATTTTGTACGAGATACGGTTTGAGACAGATAGCCAGTGAAGAGAGTGGAGGAGAGGCGAAATGTGAGCATGTTTTCTTGCTCTACAGACGACTCGGGCTGCATGATTTTGGATTCGCTGTAATCTTTCTATCAGGTATTTTGGAAGGCCGGCCAAAAGTGAGTTGCAGTAATCTATTCTAGATAAGACAAATGCACAAATGAGAGTTTTTGTAGCATCTGTAGAGAGAAGGTGACGTACAGAGCTGATTCTTCTTAGTTCTAAATAGGCAATCTTGCAAATATTTGAAACCTGTTTCTCAAAGGAGAGGGATTGGTCAAGTATGACCCCTAGACTGCGGACAGAGGTGGAGACAGAGACAGCACAGTCATTGATAGTGACAGTTGAAGGCAGAGAAGGATGGTTAGGCTGTTTTGTCACGAACATGAGTTCCGTCTTGTCGTCGTTTAGTTGTAGTTTGTTGGTTGTCATCCAGTCCTTCAGTTCTGCAATGCAGCCCCGCATCCGAGAAATCAGTGAGTCAGTTTCAGCAATGGGAGCCGACTGATGAAGCTGAGTATCGTCAGCAAAGCTCTCATGCGACATGGCGTGACCACTGATGACGTCAGACACAGGACTAGCATACAGCACAAAAAGGACTGGCCCAAGTACAGAACCCTGAGGCACACCGTACATATCCTTGAGCTTCAACAAACCAAATGCATGGTGACCCCACCTCCCATCTTAATACTATCCTTGAGCTTCAACAAACCAAATGCATGGTGACCCCACCTCCCATCTTAATACTATCCTTGAGCTTCAACAAACCAAATGCATGGTGACCCCACCTCCCATCTTAATACTATCCTTGAGCTTCAACAAACCAAATGCATGGTGACCCCACCTCCCATCTTAATACTATCCTTGAGCTTCAACAAACCAAATGCATGGTGACCCCACCTCCCATCTTAATACTATCCTTGAGCTTCAACAAACCAAATGCATGGTGACCCCACCTCCCATCTTAATACTATCCTTGAGCTTCAACAAATCAAATGCATGGTGACCACACCTCCCATCTTAATATTATCCTTGAGCTTCAACAAACCAAATGCATGGTGACCCCACCTCCCATCTTAATACTATCCTTGAGCTTCAACAAACCAAATGCATGGTGACCCCACCTCCCATCTTAATACTATCCTTGAGCTTCAACAAAACAAATGCATGGTGACCCCACCTCCCATCTTAATACTATCCTTGAGCTTCAACAAACCAAATGCATGGTGACCCCACCTCCCATCTTAATACTATCCTTGAGCTTCAACAAACCAAATGCATGGTGACCCCACCTCCCATCTTAATACTATCCTTGAGCTTCAACAAACCAAATGCATGGTGACCCCACCTCCCATCTTAATACTATCCTTGAGCTTCAACAAACCAAATGCATGGTGACCCCACCTCCCATCTTAATACTATCCTTGAGCTTCAACAAACCAAATGCATGGTGACCCCACCTCCCATCTTAATACTATCCTTGAGCTTCAACAACCCAAATGCATGGTGACCCCACCTCCCATCTTAATACTATCCTTGAGCTTCAACAAACCAAATGCATGGTGACCCCACCTCCCATCTTAATACTATCCTTGAGCTTCAACAAACCAAATGCATGGTGACCCCACCTCCCATCTTAATACTATCCTTGAGCTTCAACAAACCAAATGCATGGTGACCCCACCTCCCATCTTAATACTATCCTTGAGCTTCAACAAACCAAATGCATGGTGACCCCACCTCCCATCTTAATACTATCCTTGAGCTTCAACAAACCAAATGCATGGTGACCCCACCTCCCATCTTAATACTATCCTTGAGCTTCAACAAACCAAATGCATGGTGACCCCACCTCCCATCTTAATACTATCCTTGAGCTTCAACAAACCAAATGCATGGTGACCCCACCTCCCATCTTAATACTATCCTTGAGCTTCAACAAACCAAATGCATGGTGACCCCACCTCCCATCTTAATACTATCCTTGAGCTTCAACAAATCAAATGCATGGTGACCACACCTCCCATCTTAATATTATCCTTGAGCTTCAACAAACCAAATGCATGGTGACCCCACCTCCCATCTTAATACTATCCTTGAGCTTCAACAAACCAAATGCATGGTGACCCACCTCCCATCTTAATACTATCCTTGAGCTTCAACAAACCAAATGCATGGTGACCCCACCTCCCATCTTAATACTATCCTTGAGCTTCAACAAACCAAATGCATGGTGACCCCACCTCCCATCTTAATACTATCCTTGAGCTTCAACAAACCAAATGCATGGTGACCCCACCTCCCATCTTAATACTATCCTTGAGCTTCAACAAACCAAATGCATGGTGACCCCACCTCCCATCTTAATACTATCCTTGAGCTTCAACAAACCAAATGCATGGTGACCCCACCTCCCATCTTAATACTATCCTTGAGCTTCAACAAACCAAATGCATGGTGACCCCACCTCCCATCTTAATATTATCCTTGAGCTTCAACAATCCAAATGCATGGTGACCCCACCTCCCATCTTAATACTATCCTTGAGCTTCAACAAACCAAATGCATGGTGACCCCACCTCCCATCTTAATACTATCCTTGAGCTTCAACAAATCAAATGCATGGTGACCCCACCTCCCATCTTAATACTATCCTTGAGCTTCAACAAACCAAATGCATGGTGACCCCACCTCCCATCTTAATACTATCCTTGAGCTTCAACAAACCAAATGCATGGTGACCCCACCTCCCATCTTAATACTATCCTTGAGCTTCAACAAACCAAATGCATGGTGACCCCACCTCCCATCTTAATACTATCCTTGAGCTTCAACAAACCAAATGCATGGTCTATGGAATTTACTGACCCCACCTCCCATCTTAATACTATCCTTGAGCTTCAACAAACCAAATGCATGGTGACCCCACCTCCCATCTTAATAATAATAATAATAATAATAATGATTTCTTATATAGCGCTTAATCAAACGAATTTCTCTAAGCGCTTTACAAAGTCATACTACATTCACCCTTCTCATATACAATAATACACCTTACACCCAACTACAAATACTATTACTACAATAACTAACAAATCCTAATCCTACCAATGTGACATTCACTTATTCTTCAAATATCACTACAAAAACTTAATCCTATAACGTTCAATCATACAACAAATACATATAATAGAGAACATACACATACGCTACATTTGAAAAGGCCCAGACGGCTATGAGTTAGGTTGTACCCCCCCCCCCCTCCTCCCACAGCATTGATTAATTATGAGAAAATAGATGGGGTTTAAGTTTAGACTTGAAAGAAGAGATAGAATCTGAATGTCTGAGACAGTCTGGCAGTCTGTTCCACGTCGCTGGAGCTTGAAAAGAGAAAGATCTTTCACCAGTAGTAGTCCTGAAGTGAGTCATTCGCAGAAGGCGGTCGTCAGCACAGGAGCGTAGTTGTCGAGAGGGGGTGTAGATTTTAAGGAGATCTGAGAGATAAGAAGGTCCATTTTCAAAGAGAGCAGAGAAAGTGAGAGTTGAGATTTTGTACGAGATACGGTTTGAGACAGATAGCCAGTGAAGAGAGTGGAGGAGAGGCGAAATGTGAGCATGTTTTCTTGCTCTACAGACGACTCGGGCTGCATGATTTTGGATTCGCTGTAATCTTTCTATCAGGTATTTTGGAAGGCCGGCCAAAAGTGAGTTGCAGTAATCTATTCTAGATAAGACAAATGCACAAATGAGAGTTTTTGTAGCATCTGTAGAGAGAAGGTGACGTACAGAGCTGATTCTTCTTAGTTCTAAATAGGCAATCTTGCAAATATTTGAAACCTGTTTCTCAAAGGAGAGGGATTGGTCAAGTATGACCCCTAGACTGCGGACAGAGGTGGAGACAGAGACAGCACAGTCATTGATAGTGACAGTTGAAGGCAGAGAAGGATGGTTAGGCTGTTTTGTCACGAACATGAGTTCCGTCTTGTCGTCGTTTAGTTGTAGTTTGTTGGTTGTCATCCAGTCCTTCAGGTCTGCAATGCAGCCCCGCATCCGAGAAATCAGTGAGTCAGTTTCAGCAATGGGAGCCGACTGATGAAGCTGAGTATCGTCAGCAAAGCTCTCATGCGACATGGCGTGACCACTGATGACGTCAGACACAGGACTAGCATACAGCACAAAAAGGACTGGCCCAAGTACAGAACCCTGAGGCACACCGTACATATCCTTGAGCTTCAACAAACCAAATGCATGGTGACCCCACCTCCCATCTTAATACTATCCTTGAGCTTCAACAAACCAAATGCATGGTGACCCCACCTCCCATCTTAATACTATCCTTGAGCTTCAGCAAACCAAATGCATGGTGACCCCACCTCCCATCTTAATACTATCCTTGAGCTTCAACAAACCAAATGCATGGTGACCCCACCTCCCATCTTAATACTATCCTTGAGCTTCAACAAACCAAATGCATGGTGACCCCACCTCCCATCTTAATACTATCCTTGAGCTTCAACAAACCAAATGCATGGTGACCCCACCTCCCATCTTAATACTATCCTTGAGCTTCAACAAACCAAATGCATGGTGACCCCACCTCCCATCTTAATACTATCCTTGAGCTTCAACAAACCAAATGCATG
>CM065745.1:533579-536079 GCA_033310375.1 Conus canariensis
GAAAGAATAGTTTTCTTGCATGCAAATTTAAGAAGTTCTTAATCCTTTTTAGAAGATGTAGTTTTCTTGCAACGTTTCTAGATAAAGACTCTAAGTGTTTTGACCAAGTTAGATTATAATCTATTGTTATTCCCAAGACTTTGTGACTGGTTACTTCTTCGACGTTTTCGTTAGAAATGCAAAGTACTGGCAGATTTTGGCTTAGAGTTTGACGTTTCTGTCTTGTAGTTATCATCATGAATTTAGTTTTGTGAGGATGGAGAGCCATGTGATTAAATCGTGTCCATTTAACCAAGAGATTGATGTTTTCTTGGATGTCACTACAAACCTGTTTGGCGTCAGAATTACTTGTGTCTAAGGTTGTGTCATCAGCGAACATTTCACTGTTTATTTTCAAGTACAATGGCAGATCATTGATGTAAAATGAAAACAATAGAGGACCTAATACTGACCCTTGTGGGACACCAAATTTGTTGGGAAGAAAATCAGATTTGTATGTGTTTACGGACACAATTTGTTGTCTGTTGGAGAGAAAAGATGAAATCAGTTTCAGTGTTTTGTATGATAGCTTATACAAAGTTAGTTTTCTGAGTAAAAGTTCATGATTTATAACGTCGAAAGCTTTTGCGAAATCTACAAAGAGAATTCCTGAAAATTGCTTGTTGTTCATGTTTAAGAGCCATCTATCTATTAATTTAGTTAGCACAGTGTGGCAAGAATGGTTTTCTCTGAAGCCTGATTGATTTGGGTGGATTAAATCATATTGTTCTGCATGGGAATGGAGACACTTATTGATGTGGAGTTCTAAAGGCTTAGAAAGAACTGATAGAATCGAAATAGGCCTATAATTTGATGGATCAGTAGTGTTTCCTGATTTATATATTGGTATGATTTTTGCTTTTTTTTTAAGGTATATGGAAAGCATTGTTTATCTATACAGAGGTTGTAAATGTAAGTTAACGTTTCTGCGATAACGGGTGCAGAAAGCTTTAGAATTTTACCGTCTATACCGTCAATTCCACGAGTGGCTGTCTGTTTCAATCGCCTAAGGGACACGAAAACAGAATGAACATCTAGAAGGCTGATATCTAAATCTGAATGGATATTTTTCCCCCTGCAGTATTTTTGTAATTCTTCTAGATCATTATCATTTGATTTATCATCATGAATTATTTGATCTGCTACTGTTGTAAAATGGTGATTTAGTTTATCGGTAGATATATCATTCGTTATGTTTGAAACAGAGGAAATATGTTTATTTGTTAATCCATGGATGGCTTTCCATACGGACTTGCTGTCTTTCTTTTCACTAATTAATTTTAGAAAATATTTCTTTTTCTCTGCTCTAATGAGAGAGGTTACTTAATTTCTTTGTTTTTTGTATTCTTCACGAGGGCCATTTTTTAACAGGTACTCTCTTTGGTAAATAGCGTTCTGTATCTTTTTTGTAAGCCAGGGAGGTTTTATCCGATGTTTGACTCTTTTGGTTTGGAGCAGGGCATGTTTGTTGTATACAGTATAGAAGATGGAATACCAAACTTCTAGAGCCTGATTGGGTTCTGTATATTGATACACTTTATTTAGAGGGGAATTTAAAAGGTCAGAGAGAAATTTGTCACTATCAAATTTTGAAAAGTTTCTAAAGGTAATCGTTTTATGGTTTAACCTTGGAATTTTGATACCCTTTTTTGACCAAGTGCAACAAATTGGGAAGTGATCACTGCATCCATAAACAGGTACACTAGTCTCAAGAATGGTTTCTGGATTTGTAACATATAGATGGTCTATCAGTGTTTCAGAAATCTCAGTGACCCTTGTAGGAGTTTTGATTAGCTGTGTAAGACCAAGTGACTCAAAAACATAGTTCCACTGTTTATTTATTTTTAGTAGATCTATATTAAAATCCCCTAATATCATGATGTCTTTGGATTCATCATGTGCGTTTTCCATCATTAACATGAAACGGTCAAACCAGTCGACATGTTCAGCTGGATTTCTGTACAGAAAACATATAAGTATAGGCTTATTAAATTTAAGCTGGATCTCAATCCATACTGTTTCTACGTTAAATTGCTCTAAAAAATGCATCCTCTGGAATTTTACTGACTGATGAAGATATACCATAATACCAGTTTCCATGTTTTGTTTAGGATCTCTACGAACTGACTGATGAAGATATACCATAATACCAGTTTCCATGTTTTGTTTAGGATCTCTACGAACTGACTGATGAAGATATACCATAATACCAGTTTCCATGTTTTGTTTAGGATCTCTACGAACTGACTGATGAAGATATACCATAATACCAGTTTCCATGTTTTGTTTAGGATCTCTACGAACTGACTGATGAAGATATACCATAATACCAGTTTCCATGTTTTGTTTAGGATCTCTACGAACTGACTGATGAAGATATACCATAATACCAGTTTCCATGTTTTGTTTAGGATCTCTACGAACTGACTGATGAAGATATACCATAATACCAGTTTCCATG
>CM065745.1:543579-566079 GCA_033310375.1 Conus canariensis
TACCTCAACTATCACCAAATCACATCACCAACAGAGGCACAGTTCATACCTCAACTGTCACCAGATCATATCACCAACAGAGGCACAGTCCATACCTCAGCTGTCACCAGGAGATCACATCACCAACAGAGGCACAGTCATTACCTCAACTGTCACCAGATCACATCACCAAAAGAGGCACAGTCCATAGCTCAGTTGTCACCAGATCACATCACCAACAGAGGCACAGTCCATTCCTCAGCTGTCATCAGGAGATCACATCACCAACACAGGCACAGTCCATACCTCGGCTGTCACCAGATCACATCGCCAACAGAGGCGCACAAACACAGTACATACCTCAGCTGTTACCATGAGATCACATCACCAACACATGCCCACAGGCACAGTACACACCTCAGCTGTCACCAGATCACATCACCAACAGAGGCACAGTACATACCTCAGCTGTCACCAGGAGATCACATCACCAACACAGGCACATTCCACACTTCAGATGTCAAGAGATCACATCACCAACAGAGGCACAGTCCATACCTCAGCTGTCATCAGATCACATCACCAACAGAGGCACAGTACATACCTCAACTGTCACCAGGAGATCACATCACCAACACAGGTACAGTCCACACTTCAGCTGTCACCAGATCACATCACCAACAGAGGCACAGTCCATACCTCAGTTGTCACCAGATCACATAGCCACCAGAGGCCCACACGCACAGTACATACCTCAGCTGTCACCAGGAGATCACATCACCAACAGAGACACAATCTATACCTCAGCTGTCACCAGATCACATCACCAACAGAAACACAGTCCATACCTCAGCAGTCACCAGGAGATCACATCACCAACAGAGACACAGTCCATACCTCAGCTGTCACCAGGAGGTCACATCACCAAGAGAGGCACAAACCATACCTCAGCTGTCAACAGAACACATCACCAACAGAGACACTGTCCATACCTCAGCTGTCACCAGGAGATCACATCACCAACAGAGACACAGTCCATACCTCAACTGTCACCATATCACATCACCAACAGAGGCACAGTCCATAGCTCAGTTTTCACCTGATCAGATCACCAACACAAGCGCAGTCCATACCTCAGCTGTCACCACATCACATCACCAACAGAGACACAGTCCATACCTCAGCTGTCACCAGGAGATTACATTACCAACAGAGACACAGCCCATACCTCTGCTGTCACCAGGGGATCACATCACCAACAGAGGCACAGTCCATACCTCAACTGTCACCAGGAGATCACATCACCAACAGAGGCACAGTCCATGCCTCAGCTGTCACCCGGAGATCACATCACCAACAGAGACATAGTCCATAACTCAGCTTTTCACCAGGAAAGCACATCACCAAAAAAAAGACACAGTCCATACCTCAGCTGTCAACACATCACATCACCAACAGAGACACAGTCCATACTTCAGCTTTTCACCATGAGAGCACCTCGCCAACAGAGGCACAGTCCATACCTCAGCTGTTACCAGACCACATCACCAACAGAGAAACAGTCCATACCTAAACTGTCACCAGATCACATCATCAACAGAGGCACAGTCCATACCTCAGCTGTCACCAGATCATATCACCAACAGAGGCACAGTCCATACCTCAGCTGTTACCAGGAGATCACATCACCAACAGAGGCACAGTCATTACCTCAACTGTCACCAGATCACATCACCAACACAGGCACAGACAACAGATTACAGTCCACACTTCAGCTGTCACCAGATCACATCATCAACAGAGGCACAGTCCATACCTCAGCTGTCACCAGATCACATCGCCAACAGAGGCACACAGGCACAGTACATATCTCAGCTGTCACCAGAAGATCACATCACCAACAGAGACACAGTCATTACCTCAGTTGTCACCAGATCACATCACCAACAGAGACACAGTCCATTCCTCAGCTGTCACAAGGCGGTCACATCACCAACAGATGCACAAACCATACCTCAGTTGTCAACAGATCACATCACCAACAGAGACACAGTCCGTACCTCAGCTGTCACCAGGAGATCACATCACCAACAGAGGCACAGTCCATACCTCAACTGTCACAAGATCACATCACCAACAGAGGCGCAGTCCATACCTCAGCTGTCACCACATCACATCACTAACAGAGACACAGTCCATACCTCAGCTGTCACCAGGAGATTACATCACCAACAGAGGCACAGTCCATACCTCAGCTGTCAGCAGGAGATCACATCACCAACAGAGACACAGTCCATACCTCAGCTGTCACCAGATCACATTACCAGCAGATGCACAGTCCATAGCTCAGCTGTCACCACATCACATCATCAAGAGAGACACAGTCCATATCTCAGCTGTCACCTGGAGATCACATCACCAACAGAGACACAGTCCATACCTCAGCTGTCACCAGGGGATCACATCACCAACAGAGGCACAGTCCATACCTCAACTGTCACCAGATCACATCACCAACAGAGGCACAGTCCATACCTCAGCTGTCACCAGATCAGATCACCAACACAGGCGCAGTCCATACCTCAGCTGTCACCACATTACATCACTAACAGAGACACAGTCCATACCTCAGCTGTCACCAGGAGATCACATCACCAACAGAGGCACAGTCCATACCTCAGCTGTCACCAGGAGATCACATCACCAACAGAGGCACAGTCCATACCTCAGCTGTCACCAGGAGATCACATCACCAACAGAGGCACAGTTCATACCTCAGTTGTCACCACATCACATCACCAAAAGAGGTACAGTCCATACCTCAGCTGTCACCACATCACATCACCAACAGAGGTACAGTCCATACCTCAGCTGTCACCACATCACATCACCAACAGAGTGTTACGGATGGTATGGGTGTGTCTGCAGGTGTCTGACTGTCTGACTCACACAGAAATTATGGATGCATGCACGACTTTTCTAATTCTCATACACACACCCACTCACCCGAACATTGACAGCCAGGCAACAGAACAACACTTCCTTTTTTATACTGCCCGAGCCATCAGACAAACACATATATTGAATGCAAAATCATTAATAGGTCTGCACGCCAACCATTAGGCGTACATACAAAAAAAAAAAAAATATATATATATATATATATATATATATATATATATATATATATATATATATATATATATATATATATATAACTAGATTAACTTGGAATGTGTGATCTGAATATAAATAACAGATATAATGAAAAATCAAAGAAATGCCCGTTTTGTAATAGGATAGAATGTGAACTTCATTTTCTGTTAGAATGTCAAACATATACATTTCTAAGAGAAAAATATTTGTCAAAGTATTACCAACATACATTCATTAATGGAGAATGCTTAGCTCGAATGTTACAATCTGAAGACGTCATGCTCTTTAGAAATTTAGCAATGTATATATTTTATGCATTTAAGACTAGATATACGCATTGCAATAAGAAGTAAAGCTACACTCTTGTAATTGAATTGCTGTCTTAAGGTTTTTTTGTCTGCTTAATTTCACATGCCAATGTAACTCCCTTGACTTTAGTTTGATTTTGATGTGGGATGTTATACTTATTTTTTGCGTGTTGTCCTTATGTTATTTGCTTTGATTCACTCATGTTAACGTGTATCCATTGTATACAGGCCGGTGGCCTTACAATTAAAGTTTCCGAGTTCCGAGTTCTCTCTCTCTCTCTCTCTCTCTCTCCTCTCTCTCTCTCTCTCTCTCTCTCTCTCTCTCTCTCTCTCTCTCTCTCTCTCTCTCTCTCTCTCTCTCTGTTCTTCCATCGTCCATGTTCCCGTCGCATTTCTGAAATTCACCAGGCTGAATTCAGATCTTCAGTTTGTCTCTGTTTAGCCAAGGTGAATTCAGACCTTCTGTTTGTCTCTGTTTAGCCAAGGTGACTTCAGATCTTCTAGTTGTGGTCTCTGTTTAGCCAAGGTGAATTCAGATCTTCTGTTTGTCTCTGTTTAGCCAAGTTGAATTCAGATCTTCTAGTTGTGGTCTCTGTTTAGCCAAGGTGAATTCAGATCTTCTAGTTGTAGTCTCTCTTTGGCCAAGGTGAATTCAGATCTTCTCGTTTGTCTCTGTTTAGCCAAGGTGAATTCAGATCTTCTAGTTCTTCTAGTTTGTCTCTGTTTAGCCAAGGTGAATTCAGATCTTCTAGTTGTAGTCTCTGTTTAGCCAAGGTGAATTCAGATCTTCTAGTTGTAGTCTCTCTTTGGCCAAGGTGAATTCAGACCTTCTCGTTTGTCTCTGTTTAGCCAAGGTGAAATCAGACCTTCTAGTTGAAGTCTCTGTTTAGCCAAGATGAATTCAGATCTTCTAGCTATAGTCTCTGTTTAGCCGAGGTGAATTCAGACCTTCTAGGTAAAGTCTCTGTTTAGCCAAGGTGAATTCAGATCTTCTAGTTCTTCTAGTTTGTCTCTGTTTAGCCAAGGTGAAATCGGACCTTCTAGTTTTAGTCTCTGTTTAGCCAAGGTGAATTCAGACCTTCTAGTTGTAGTCTCTGTTTAGCCAAGGTGGATTCAGACCTTCTAGTTTGTCTCTGTTTAGCCAAGGTGAATTCAGACCTTCTAGTTTTAGTCTCTGTTCAGCCAAGGTGAATTCAGACCTTCTAGTTTTAGTCTCTGTTTAGCCTAGGTGAATTCAGATCCTCTAGTTGTAGTCTCTGTTTAGCCAAAGTGAATTCAGACCTTCTAGTTGTAGTCTCTGTTTAGCCAAGGTGAATTCAGACCTTCTAGTTTGTCTCTGTTTAGCCAAGGTGAATTCAGATCTTCTAGCCCCTGTCCATTTTGAATTAGGCCAAGCTAAATTCAGATGTAACCTCCGTACATACTGAGTGAAGCCAAGCTAGACTCGGTTCTAACTTCAGGCTGAATTAAGATCTTCTAATTCAAATCTGTGTTGTCTAGCCAAAGTGCTCAAACTGATTTCGGATGTAATTCGAGTCTCTGCTGAATTCGGATCTTTTTGTCTCAGTCTATGTTAAGTCAAGCCGGATTCAGTTTTTTATTTTTTTTTTATTTTTTATTTTTTTTGCTGAGCCAAGCTGTAAGATCTAGTTCATGTCTGAGTTGAGCTAATCGGAATTCACATATTCTATTTCCAATCTGCTTGGAGATTAAAAAAAAACAAACAAACAAAAAACAACAACAACAACAAAGTCAGATCTAACAGTTAGGATCGGCTTACATTCTTACGATAGAAACCTAAAAAAACAGCTGATAAATCCACTTCAGTCAGTATGTCCCTGTTACGAACAGGAACAAGAAAAGCAGGCAAAGAACTGGAGAAACTGAGCAACAGAAGAGTGTGCGTATGTGTGTGTGTGTGACGGGCGTAGGGTGGGGAGGGGGGGGGGCTGAAAAAAGGTGAAAAGAACACATGGTGTGAAGAAGAAGAAGAAGCGAAATAGCAGAAAAAAATGAAACATTGAATAGATAAATAAATATGTAAAGGGATAGATTAACGAATGCAAGAAGGAAAGAGGCATGCGTAAAGGAAGAAATATAAGGGTTGGACGCAGTTCCAATATACGTCGTAGGAAATGAAATAATTAAAAAAAAACCCACATCGTGCTAATGCTGATGCCTCTCTACCTTGCCCGTTGCCATGACAACCTGGATAACAAAACCAGAATCCTTTAATGATGAACGTGCTTGGCATTTTGTCTTTGCTGTCAGCTTGGAGGCCCTTGAAAGAAAACACACAAATACACAAATAAAGAAACACAGGCCAACCGATATGTACAGACAGGAGGACACTCACTTTTTCACGGACCTTTGTAAACATGACAGAAATCAGCAGTCCGTCCGTCTGTCAGTCAGTCAGTCTGTCTGTCTGTCTGTCTATAGTCCCTCTCTCTCTCTCTCTCTCTCTCTCTCTCTCTCTCTCTCTCTCTCTCTCTCTCTCTCTCTCTCTCTCTCTCTCTCTCTCTCCACACATCAGACGACATCAGGAAATTAACGACAAAAGAAAGCAAAGGATAAAGATCTCTCTCTCTCTCTCTCTCTCTCTCTCTCTCTCTCTCTCTCTCTCTCTCTCTCTCTCTCTCTCTGAAAGGTGGACATGGGGGAAGGGATACGGAAATAGAGGTGGACGTAGAGCTGTTATTTGTAAGCCGTTCAGGTGGGGATGCTAGGGGGAAGGGGGAGTGTTGGAGTGGATGTCCAGGCAGAGTGGAACTCTTCAGCGTCATCTCCGTGTTCTTGTCCTCACCGACCATCGCCGGAGAAAAAGCCTTGAGCCTGTGACCTTCCTTGCACTGCTGTCAAGGTCACATCAGTTTGTAATTCCTGTCCATTGTGTCAAGGTCACATCGGTTTGTATTTCCTGTTCATTGTGTCAAGGTCACATTGGTTTGTATTTCCTGTCCATTGTGTCAAGGTCACATTGGTTTGTATTTCCTGTCCATTGTGTCAAGGTCACATCGGTTTGTATTTCCTGTTCATTGTGTCAAGGTCACATTGGTTTGTATTTCCTGTCCATTGTGTCAAGGTCACATTGGTTTATATTTCCTGTCCATTGTGTCAAGGTCACATTGATTTGTATTTCCTGTCCATTGTGTCAAGGTCACATCGGTTTGTATTTCCTGTTCATTGTGTCAAGGTCACATCGGTTTGTATTTCCTGTCCATTGTGTCAAGGTCACATCGGTTTGTATTTCCTGTTCATTGTGTCAAGGTCACATTGGTTTGTATTTCCTGTCCATTGTGTCAAGGTCACTTTGGTTTGTATTTCCTGTCCATTGTGTCAAGGTCACATTGGTTTGTATTTCCTGTCCATTGTGTCAAGATCACATTGGTTTGTATTTCCTGTCCATTGTGTCAAGGTCACATTGGTTTATATTTCCTGTCCATTGTGTCAAGGTCACATTGATTTGTATTTCCTGTCCATTGTGTCAAGGTCACATTGGTTTATATTTCCTGTCCATTGTGTCAAGGTCACATCGGTTTGTATTTCCTGTTCATTGTGTCAAGGTCACATTGGTTTGTATTTCCTGTCCATTGTGTCAAGGCACATTGATTTGTATTTCCTGTCCATTGTGTCAAGATCACAGCAGTTTGTATTTCCTGTCCATTGTGTCAAGATCACAGCAGTTTGTATTTCCCCATTGTGTCAAGATCATATCAGTTTGTGTCCATTGTGTCAAGATCACAGCAGTTTGTATTTCCTGTCCATTGTGTCAAGGTCACATCGGTTTGTGTCCATTATGTCAAGGTCACAGCAGTTTGTATTTCCTGTTCGTCTTTTTCACTATAGTAAGGTCACTGTCAGCGTCTCTGCTGTCACTGAGCCGTAACTGTCACAAAGCAATAACTGTCACTAAGCAGTAACTGCCACAAAGCCATAACTGTCAATAAGCAATAACTATCACGAAGGCATAACTGTCACGAAGCCATAACTCAATAAGCAGTAACTGTCGCAATGCCGTAACTGTCACTATGCAATGACTGCCATGAAGCCATAACTGTCAAGAAGCAATAACAGTCACTAAACCATAACTGTCAATAAGTAATAAAAGTCACTAAACCATAGCTGCCACTAAGCCATAACTGTCACTAAACAATAACTGTCATTAAGCAATAACTGTCACAAAGCCATAACTGTCACTAAGCAATAACAGTTACTACGCAATAACTGTCACAAAGCCATAACTGCCACGATGCCATAACTGCCACGAAGCCATGACTGTCAATAAGTAATAACTGTCAGTAAACCATAACTGTCACTAAGCAATAGCAGTCACTAAGCAATAACTGTCACCAAGCTATAATTGTCACTAAACAATGTCACTAAGCCATGAATGTCACAAACCCATAACTGTTACTAAACCATAACTGTAACTAAGCAATACCTGTCTTTAAGCAATAACGGCCACCATGCCAGGTCATAGTGTAGTCACCAAGCCAGGTACAAGTGTCGTGCCACCAGGCCAGGTCCTAGTGTAGTGTCACCAGGCCAGGTAATAGTGTAGTGACACCAGGCCAGGTAATAGTGTAGTGTCACCAGGCCAGGTAATAGTGTAGTGTCACCAGGCCAGGTCCTAGTGTGGTGTCACCAGGCCACGTCCTTGTGTAGTGTCACCAGGCCAGGTCCTAGTGTAGTGTCACCAGGCCACGTCCTAGTGTAGTGTCACCAGGCCAGGTCCTAGTGTAGTGTGCACCAGGCCAGGTAATAGTGTAGTGTCACCAGGCCAGGTCCTAGTGTGGTGTCACCAGGCCAGGTAATAGTGTAGTGTCACCAGGCCAGGTCCTAGTGTGGTGTCACCAGGACAGGTAATAGTGTAGTGTCACCAGGCCAGGTCCTAGTGTAGTGTCACCAGGCCAGGTCCTAGTGTAGTGTCACCAGGCCAGGTAATAATGTAGTGACACCAGGCCAGGTAATAGTGCAGTGTCATCAGGCCAGGTAATAGTGTAGTGTCACCAGGCCAGGTCCTAGTGTAGTGTCACCAGGCCAGGTCCTAGTGTAGTGTCACCAGGCCAGGTCCTAGTGTAGTGTCACCAGGCCAGGTAATAGTGTTGTGTCACCAGGCCAGGTCCTAGTGTAGTGTCACCAGGCCAGGTAATAGTGTAGTGTCACCAGGCCACGTCCTAGTGTAGTGTCACCAGGCCAGGTCCTAGTGTGGTATCACCAGGCCAGGTAATAGTGTAGTGTCACCAGGCCAGGTCCTAGTGCTGTCTCACCAGGCCAGGTCCTAGTGCTGTCTCACCAGGCCAGGTCCTAGTGTAGCGTCACAAGGCCAGGTAATAGTGTAGTGTCACCAGGCCAGGTCCTAGTGTAGTGTCACCAGGCCAGGTAATAGTGTAGTGTCACCAGGCCAGGTAATAGTGTAGTGTCACCAGGCCAGGTCCTAGTGTAGTGTCACCAGGCTAGGTAATAGTGCAGTGTCACCAGGCCAGGTCCTAGTGCTGTCTCACCAGGCCAGGTCCTAGTGTAGTGTCACCTTGCCAGGTCCTAGTGTAGTGTCACCAGGCCAGTGGTCCTAGGTTAGTGTCACCATGGCCAGGTCCTAGTGTGGTGTACACCAGTGCCAGGTCCAGTGCTGTCTGTCACCAGGCCAGGTCCTAGTGTAGTGTCACCAGTAGGCCACGTCCTAGTGCTGTTCCACACCAGGCCAGTGTCCACCAGAGTTGTAGTGTCACCAGGCCAGGTCCATAGTGCATGCTCACCAGGCCAGGTCCTAGTGTAGTGTCACCAGGCCAGGTCCTAGTGCTGTCTCACCAGGCCAGGTCCTAGTGTAGTGCCACCAGGCTAGGTCCTAGTGCTGTCTCACCAGGCCATGTCCTAGTGTGGTGTCACCAGGCCAGGTAATAGTGCAGTGTCACCAGGCCAGGTCCTAGTGTAGTGTCACCAGGCCAGGTCCTAGTGCTAGTCTCACCAGGCCAGGTCCTAGTGTAGTGCCCACCAGGCTATGGTCCCTAGTGCTGTGTCACAATCACACCAGGCCATGTCCAAGTGTGTGTCACCAGGCCAGGTAATAGTGCAGTGTCACCAGGCCAGGTCCTAGTGTAGTGTCACCAGGCCAGGTCCTAGTGTAGTGTCACCAGGCCAGGTAATAGTGTAGTGTCACCAGGCCAGGTCCTAGTGTGGTGTCACCAGGCCAGGTCCTAGTGTAGTGTCACCAGGTCAGGTCCTAGTGCAGTGTCACCAGGCCAGGCAATAGTGCAGTGTCACCAGGCCAGGTAATAGTGCAGTGTCACCAGGCCAGGTAATAGTATAGTGTCACCAGGTCAGGTCCTAGTGCAGTGTCACCGGGCCAGGTAATAGTGTAGTGTCACCAGGCCAGGTCCTGGTGCAGTGTCACCGGGTCAGGTAATAGTGTGGTGTCACAAGGCCTGGTCCTAGTGCAGTGTTGCCAGGCCAGGTAATAGTGTGGTGTCACCAGGCTAGGTCGTAGTGCAGTGTCACCAGGTCAGGTCCTAGTGCAGTGTCACCAGGTCAGGTCCTAGTGTGGTGTCACCAGGCCAGGTAATAGTGTAGTGTCACAGTCCAGGTCCTAGTGTGGTGTCACCAATCCAGGTAATAATGTGGTGTCACCAGGTCAGGTCCTAGTGCAGTGTCCCCTGGCCAGATAATAGTGTGGTGTCACCAGGCCAGGTCCTAGTGCAGTGTCACCAGGTCAGGTCCTAGTGTGGTGTCACCAGGCCAGATAATAGTGTAGTGTCATCAGGCCAGGTCGTAGTGCAGTGTCACTGGGCCAGGTCCTAGTGTAGTGTCACCAGGCGAGGTCCTAGTGTGGTGTCACCAGGCCAGGTAATAGTGTAGTGTCACCAGGCCAGGTAATAGTGTGGTGTCACCAGGCCAGGTCCTAGTGTAGTGTCACCAGGCCAGGTCCTAGTGTAGTGTCACCAGGCCAGGTCCTAGTGTGGTGTCACCAGGCCAGGTCCTAGTGTGGTGTCACCAGGCCACGTCCTAGTGTAGTGTCACCAGGCCAGGTCCTAGTGTAGTGTCACCAGGCCAGGTCCTAGTGTGGTGTCACCAGGCCACGTCCTAGTGTAGTGTCACCAGGCCAGGTCCTAGTGTAGTGTCACCAGGCCAGGTAATAGTGTAGTGTCACCAGGCCAGGTCCTAGTGTAGTGTCACCAGGCCAGGTCCTAGTGTGGTGTCACCAGGCCAGGTAATAGTGTAGTGTCACCAGGCCAGGTAATAGTGTGGTGTCACCAGGCCAGGTAATAGTGTAGTGTCACCAGGCCACGTCCTAGTGTAGTGTCACCAGGCCAGGTAATAGTGTAGTGTCACCAGGCCACGTCCTAGTGTAGTGTCACCAGGCCAGGTAATAGTGTAGTGTCACCAGGCCAGGTAATAGTGCAGTGTCACCAGGCCAGGTAATAGTGTAGTGTCACCAGGCCAGGTAATAGTGCAGTGTCACCAGGCCAGGTAATAGTGCAGTGTCACCAGGCCAGGTAATAGTGTAGTGTCACCAGGCCAGGTAATAGTGCAGTGTCACCAGGCCAGGTAATAGTGTAGTGTCACCAGGCCAGGTCCTAGTGTAGTGTCATCAGGCCAGGTAATAGTGTAGTGTCATCAGGCCAGGTAATAGTGTAGTTTCATCAGGCCAGGTAATAGTGTAGTGTCACCAGGCCAGGTCCTAGTGTAGTGTCACCAGGCCAGGTCCTAGTGTAGTGTCACCGGGCCAGGTCCTAGTGTGGTGTCACCAGGCCAGGTCCTAGTGTAGTGTCACCAGGCCAGGTCCTAGTGTAGTGTCACCAGGCCAGGTAATAGTGTAGTGTCACCAGGCCAGGTAATAGTGTGGTGTCACCAGGCCAGGTCCTAGTGTAGTGTCACCAGGCCAGGTAATAGTGTGGTGTCACCAGGCCAGGTAATAGTGTGGTGTCACCAGGCCAGGTCCTAGTGTAGTGTCACCAGGCCAGGTAATAGTGTGGTGTCACCAGGCCAGGTCCTAGTGTAGTGTCACCAGGCCAGGTCCTAGTGTAGTGTCACCAGGCCAGGTCCTAGTGTGGTGTCACCAGGCCAGGTCCTAGTGTAGTGTCACCAGGCCAGGTCCTAGTGTGGTGTCACCAGGCCAGGTCCTAGTGTGGTGTCACCAGGCCAGGTCCTAGTGTGGTGTCACCAGGCCAGGTCCTAGTGTGGTGTCACCAGGCTAGGTCCTAGTGTAGTGTCACCGGGCCAGGTCCTAGTGTAGTGTCACCAGGCCAGGTCCTAGTGTAGTGTCACCAGGCCAGGTCCTAGTGTAGTGTCACCGGGCCAGGTCCTAGTGTAGTGTCACCAGGCCAGGTCCTAGTGTAGTGTCACCGGGCCAGGTCCTAGTGTCGTGTCGTGACAAAGTGGGATCATAAGGGGCGCCACTAAACACCACTGGCGGGACTCAGCAATAGTGCAGTGTCTCTGTTGATGAGGTGCCTGAGGACAGCCTGATGCTGATTGTTCCGTGTGGACTGTCGGTGGAAAGACCAGAACAGGACGAACCAGCGACTGTCTGTGTCACATCTGGCTCCCTCCACATTCCCTGATGACAAAGTGGCGCTCTCACGATGACATTCCAGGTTCCAGGATGTACACTTTTAGGGCCAAAAACTGGAGGCTAACTGTTTTTCTGTTCCGTTTTCAAGGGCCATCTGTCTAGAACAAACTTCCCCCTCTCCAAGACATTCCATGCTGTGCCATGTTTTTTTTTTTAAAAATGCAATCTGAAAAAAGGAATCTCAAAACATTCCGTTCTTTGCAGTTTTCTTGATGCGATCTAAAGACAAATATATTCCCAAGACACTCCTTTCTTTGCAGTCTTTTGAATGCAGTTTAAAAACACGTTCATTCCTAAGACATTTCATTCTTTGCAGTCTTTTCAATGCGACATAAAAATGCATGTATTCCAGAGATATTCCATTCCTCCTTTTCTTTCAAAAGTCAGCTACAAGTTCTCTCCTCTTGGACTGACCTTAACCACTCCGTGCATTTCTGTCATGATCTTAATGCCCATGTCCATGCTTGTAGATACACACGCATTTGTGTGTCTTCATGTGTGTCTTCATGTGTGTCTTCATGTGTGTGTGTGTGTGTGTGTGTGTGGTGTGCGTGCGCGTGAGTGAGTGTGTGTGTGTGTGTGTGTGTGTGTGTGTGTGTGTGTGTGTGTGTGTGTGTGTGTGTGTGTGTGTGTGTGTATGTGACAAGAGGTAGGGAAAGGAGTGGCGGGCTATGGAGGAGGGTCAGAGGTGTAGGCAGACATGCAATGCCGATGTGTGAGTTCTTGTCGTCCCTTGCTGTGTCTGTGTGACACATTGCCCTGCTGTTGTTGTCTGTGTGACACATTGCCCTGCTGTTGTTGTCTGTGTGAGACATTGTCCTGTTGGTGCTCTGTGTCTGTGTGACACATTGTCCTGTTGGTGCTCTGTGTCTGTGTGACACATTGTCCTGTTGGTGCTCTGTGTCTGTGTTACACATTGTCCTGTTGGTGCTCTGTGTCTGTGTGACACATTGTCCTTTTGTGCTCTGTGTCTGTGTGAGAAATTGTCCTGTTGGTGCTCTGTGTCTGTGTGACACATTGTCCTGTTGGTGCTCTGTGTCTGTGTGACTCATTGTCCTGTTGGTGCTCTCTGTGTGTGACACATTGTCCTGTTGGTGCTCTGTGTCTGTGTGACACATTGTCCTGTTGTTGATGCTCTGTGTCTGTGTGACACATTGTCCTGTTGGTGCTCTGTGTCTGTGTGACACGTAGTCCTGTTGTGTTGTGCTCTGTGCCTGTTCTGTTGTCTGTGACACATTGTCCTGTTGTTGTTGTCTGTTGCCTTGTACCTGTTGTCTGTTGTGCTCTGTTCTGTGGCACTTGTCCTGTGTTTGCTGTCTTGTGCACGTTGTCCGTGTGCTGTGTGCACTGTCCTGTTGTTGTTGTTGCTGCTGTGTGGCACGTTGTCCTGTTGTTGCTGTCTGTGTGGCACGTTGTCCTGTTGTTGCTTCTGTGTGCACGTTGTCTGTTGTGTCTGTGTGCCGTTGTCCTGTTTTGTCCTGTTGCGTTGTCGTTGTGCTGCTGTGTGCACGTTGTCCTGTTGTTGCTGTCTGTGTGGCACGTTGTCCTGTGTTTGTCTGTGTGGCCTTGTCCTGTTGTGTCTTGGGCACGTTGTCCTGTTGTGTCTGTGTGCCTGTTGTGGCCGGTTTGTCTTGTGTGTTGTCTGTTGCTGTGTGGCCGTTGTCCTGTGTTGTTGTCTGTGTGGCACGTTGTCCTGTTTTTTGTTGCTGTCTGTGTGGCACGTTGTCCTGTTGTTGCTGTCTGTGTGGCACGTTGTCCTGTTGTTGCTGTCTGTGTGGCACGTTGTCCTGTTGTTGTCTGTGTGGCCCGTTGTCCTGTTGTTGTTGTTGCTGTCTGTGTGGCACGTTGTCCTGTTGTTGTGTTGCTGTCTGTGTGGCACTTGTCCTGTTGTTGCTGTCTGTGTGGCACGTTGTCCTGTGTTGTTGTTGCTGTCTGTGTGGCACGTTGTCCTTTGTTGCTGTCTGTGTGGCCACGTTGTCCGTTGTTGTCTGTGTGCCCGTTGTCCTGTTGTTGTTGTTGCTGTCTGTGTGGCACGTTGTCCTGTTGTTGCTGTCTGTGTGGCCCGTTGTCCTGTTGTTGCTGTCTGTGTGGCACGTTGTCCTGTTGTGTTGTGTGGCCCGTTGTCCTGTTGTTGTTGTCTTGTGCCCGTTGTCCGTTGTTGTTGTTGCTGTCTGTGTGGCACGTTGTCCTGTTGTTGTGTCTGTGTGCCGTGTCCTGTTGTTGCTGTCTGTGTGGCACGTTGTCCTGTTGTTGCTGTCTGTGTGGCACGTTGTCCTGTTGTTGTCTGTGTGGCCGTCTGTGTGGCCCGTTGTCCTGTTGTTGTTGTTGTTGCTGTCTGTGTGGCACGTTGTCCTGTGTTGTTGTTGTGTCTGTGTGCACTGTCCGTTTGTTGTTGTTGCTGTCTGTGTGGCACGTTGTCCTGTGTTGCTGTCTGTGTGGCACGTTGTCCTGTTGTTGCTGTCTGTGTGGCACGTTGTCCTGTTGTTGTTGTTGCTTGTCTGTGTGGCACGTTGTCCTGTTGTTGCTTGTCTGTGTGGCACGTTGTCCGTGTTGTGTCTGTGTGGCCGTTGTCCTGTTGTTGTGTCTGTTTTGTGCACGTTGTCCTGTTGTTGCTGTCTGTGTGGCACGTTGTCCTGTTGTTTGCTGTCTGTGTGGCACGTTGTCCTGTTGTTGCTGTCTGTGTGGCACGTTGTCCTGTTGTTGTGCTGTCTGTGTGGCACGTTGTCCTGTTGTTGCTGTCTGTGTGGCACGTTGTCCTGTTGTTGCGTCTGTGTGGCACGTTGTCCTGTTGTTGTTGTCTGTTGGCACGTTGTCCTGTTGTTGCTGTCTGTGTGGCACGTTGTCCTGTTGTTGCTGTCTGTGTGGCACGTTGTCCTGTTGTTGTCTGTTGTGGCCCGTTGTCCTGTTGTTGTTGTTGCTGTCTGTGTGGCACGTTGTCTGTTGTGCTGTCTGTGTGGCACGTTGTCCTGGTTGTTTTGCTGTCTGTGTGGCACGTTGTCCTGTTGTTGTTGTCTGTGTGGCACGTTGTCCTGTTGTTGTGTGTTGTGTTGTTGTTGTTGTCTGTGTGGCCGTTGTCCTGTTGTTTGTCTGTGTGGCACGTTGTCCTGTTTTGTGCTTGTCTGGTGGCACTGTTGTTGCCTGTTCTGTGTGGCACGTTGTCCTGTTGTTGTGTCTGTGTGGCACGTTGTCTGTTGTTGTCTGTGTGGCGTTGTTGTTTGTTGTGTCTGTGTGGCACGTTGTCCTGTTGTTGTTCTGTGTGCACGTTGTCCTGGTTGTGCTTGTGTCTTGTACGTGTTGTGTCTGTGTGGCACGTTGTCCTGTTGTTGTTGTCTGTGTGGCACGTTGTCCTGTTGTGTTGTCTGTGTGGCACGTTGTCCTGTTGTGTTGTCTGTGTGGCACGTTGTCCTGTTGTTGTTGTCTGTGTGGCACGTTGTCCTGTTGTTGTTGTCTGTGGCACGTTGTCCTTGTTGTTGTCTGTGTGGCACGTTGTCCTGTTGTTGTTGTTGTCTGTGTGGCACGTTGTCCTGTTGTTGTGTCTGTGTGGCACGTTGTCCTGTTGTTGTTGCTGTCTGTGTGTGCACGTTGTCCTGTTGTCTGTCTGTGTGGCACGTTGCCTTGTTGTTGTCTGTGGCACGTTGTCCTGTTGTTGTGTTTGTTGTGTTGTTGTTTGTCTGTTGTTGTTGTGTCTGTGTGGCACGTTGTCCTGTTGTTTGTTGTCTGTGTGCGTTGTCCTGTTGTTGCTGTCTGTGTGGCACGTTGTCCTGTTGTTGTGTCTGTGTGGCACGTTGTCCTGTTGTTGTCTGTGTGGCACGTTGCCTGTTGTTGTGTCTGTTGGCACGTTGTCCTGTTGTGTTGTTGTTGTGGTTGTTGTTGTTGCTGCTTGTGTGGCACGTGTTGTCCTGTTGCTTGTCTGTGTGGCATCCACTTGTCCCTTTTTGGAGTGTAGCGCCTTGATGAGTAACGTGGTCATGCGGTTCGTTACGATTGTTATGGACGTGGGATGATGCTTTGCGTAGGTAGGTTATAATGGTTGCCTGTGTTGGCTGTGGCCGGTTGTCTGTTTGTGCTGTGTGGCACGTTGTCTGTTGTGTTTGTCTGGTGGCACGTTGCTGTTTGTGTGGCGTTGTTTGTTGTGTCTGTTTGTGTCTGGGTGTGGGTAGTTGTCTGGTTGTGTTGGTCTGTGTGACACGTTGTCCTGGTTTTGGTGCTTTGTGTCTGGGTGGAACGCTGTCCGGTTGTCTGTGTGGCACGTTGTCCTGTTGTTGTTGTCTGGTGGCACGTTGTCCTGTTGTTGTCTGTGTGGCACGTTGTCCTGTTGCTGTTGTCTGTGTGGCATGTTGTCCTGTGTTGTCTGTGTGGCACGTTGTCCTGTTGTTGTTGTGTGGCACGTTGTCCTGTTGTTGTCTGTGTGGCACGTTGTCCTGTTGTTGTTGTCTGTGTGGCACGTTGTCCTGTTGTTGTCTGTGTGGCACGTTGTCCTGTTGTTGTTGTCTGTGTGGCATGTTGTCCTGTTGTTGCCTGTGTGGCACGTTGCCCTGTTTGTTGTTGTCTGTGGCACGTTGTCCTGTTGTTGTGTTGTTGTTGTTGTTGTTGTTGTTGTTGTCTGTGTTGCGTGTTGTCCTGTTGTTGTCTGTGTGGCACGTTTGTCCTGTGTTTGTTGTTGTCTGTGTTGCGTGTTGTCCTGTTGTTGTCTGTGTGGCACGTTGTCCTGTTGTTGTTGTCTGTGTGGCATGTTGTCCTGTTGTTGTCTGTGTGGCACGTTGCCCTGTTGTTGTTGTCTGTGGCACGTTGTCCTTGTTGTTGTTGTCTGTGGCTTGTTGTCCTGTTGCTGCTTTACTGACGCGACGTGTTGTCACTGTTCTTCGTTCTCAGTCGTGTGCCATTCCTCCTCACTCCTCCCTTTCCTCTGCGAGCTGTAAGCGCCTTGAACCTAGAGTAAGCGTGGATCAATGCAGGCTTACACGATAACGACGATTGTTAATAGGAGCGTGGGATGAATGCTATTAAAGCGTAGGTGAAAATAAAACAGAAGTTAATAATGGGCCATTGCCTACATGTCTTGCATTTGCTGAAAATACATTGTAGAAAGGTGAAAGGCAGGCCATTGCCTACATGTCTTGCATTTGCTGAAAACCCATTGTAGAAAGGTGAAAGGCAGGCCATTGCCTACATGTCTTGCATTTGCTGAAAACACATTGTAGAAAGGTGAAAAGCAGAGGATGATGGGAGCACACGGGAAGAAACACGGGAACTGAGATCTTGTTTCTTGATCTAGCCTCGTCTTTCCAAGTCTCGTATCTCCAGTCTGTTCCTGAAAGTACCGTTGTGCGTCAATAACGTAAAAAGTCAGAGAATGACGCACATCAGAACTTGCGTCATGTAGCTGATGAAGACATCCCCTCCAACCCCATCCCCTCTTCATGTCAGATGATTGTTCCGCTTCTGTTATGCTCAGCAACCAATCATGTTTATGACACATGTCTTCTGTTATGCTCAGCAACCAGTCATGTTCATGAAACATGTCTTCTGTTATACTCAGCAATCGATCATGTTCATGACACATGTCTTCTGTTATGCTCAGCAACCAGTCATGTTTATGACACATGTCTTCTGTTATGCTCAGCAACCAGTCATGTTCATAAAACATGTCTCCTTCAAGGATGATGAAAAATACTGAATAAATTAGAAGCCGACGGACATGTTGACGTCCCTAAGTTTACCATGCCACTGTAACGGCCCACTGGCGGCCAATGCAGAATGCGTGGCATCAGAGCAACACGGAGCCTGCCACCTCACACTTCTTTAAGATAGGTTATTTCTGTGTTCTATAGCTTATTTCTGCAGTGTTCTATAGGTTATTTCTGCAGTGTTCTATAGGTTATTTCTGCAGTGTTCTATCCTGTCTCACCAGCCCATTGCCTCCTTATGGTAATCAGTAGTCACCGGCATACTGGTCTCTCTCACCTCCTTCTCCACCTCCCTCTAAATGTGCTGACTTTGACGCCATCTTCGCTGTATGCGACTAACCGTCCATACCACGATGCCTGCATCAGGAACATTAGCCCCCACCCATCTCCCTATTAACTCCTCTCCCCTGCCTCTTCCCCACCATCCCCTTTCTCCAACCCCCCCCCACCCCCACCATGAAAGTCTTTCACTTGCAGTCCCCTCCTCCACACTCTCTTCCTCAAAACTATCCTCAAAACTATCCTCAACCACCCAGTTAGAGCGCTCATCAGCATTCATGACATCCATCTTTGCTTTGGTAGGTCTATTATTGACTGTTGATGTGCGTCATCAACCCAATGTGATCAAACACATGACGTGATATTGCAATGTAATTTCCATGACAATACAGATGAGATGTTCACGCATTCAAAGCTTGTTATTGTTTGGAAACGCATAAAGTCTACGATGCAAATAAGACTCTGTCAGCTTGTATAATTATGTGCCTTTATATAATAAGCATGAAGGATAAACGTGTCTTGTATCTCTAGCTATAGTCAGCGAGAATCTTCAAGATGTCGCCATGGCATGCAATAGGCTACTGAGTGACATGTCTGTTTATATTTGCACCCTTGCTTAGTATATATTGCTGTGAAAGTACTTATCTTATCGAATAGGGCTTCATGTTTCCAACAATATATTTATGTGTTCAATACCATTTTTCTTGCCTTTGATTGATGCATTGCACATAAACTGTAAGTGCTGGAAATTTGCAACATCATCAACAACAACAAGTTTCATAGTATTAAAACACTGCTTAAAATGGCCACCGCAGACTTACAGCAATTAAGATTCAATGATTTCTGAACGCTTAGAACAGGTGGAAAACTTTGAACGATATTCATCATCCTTTCATATTAAACATTATTTTTTTTATGGTAGTACTTTTTACTTCCTGGGAAACATGCCAACGTTTATCACACACACACACACACACACACACACACACACACTCGCGCGCGCGCGCGCGCGCGCGTGCACACGCGCACACACACGCACGCACACACGCACTGGCATACAGACAGACAGACAGACAGACACGCACACACACACACACACACACACACACACACACACACACACACACGCACACACACACACACACACACACGCACACACACACACACACACACACGCACGCACGCACACACACACACACACACACACACACACACACACACACACACAAACAAACACACACACACACACACACACACACACACACACACACACACACACACACACACACACACACACTCGTACGTATGATTGAAGGAAAATGTTCGATACAACTGGTTATTAGTCTTTACAGTAAAACACAAGTGGCGGTTGAACTGTCAAAATGCTGGGTGCTGGAGTTTCACAAAGTCTGTTCAGTGAGTGATTTTACCAGTCATACAGTGGACTGTACATGTTCATCCACGGTCCGAAGGTGTGACGCGGATCTGTTGTGAAGGACTGGTAGGCCCTGGGTGGACGGCACGGTGGGTGTCGAGCGACCTTCCGTGGTCTCTGCCAGAAGACGTCCCTGATGTGTCGCCCGATGTTCTTTGCGATGACACTGGCCCCTCGGTAGGTGGGATGGAGGCCGTCCCTGAGGTTCCAAGAGTTGACCAGGAGGTTGGAATGGCTCACGAAGGAGATGTTCTTGTCGTCACTTAATTCCGAAATTAGGAGGGCGTTGAATAATTCTCCCTTGATATTTAATCTGGATTCCCTGACTGGGGCCATTTTGCTGACTATGACTTTCAGGTCAGGGTACTGTTTAGTAATGTTCCGGATACAGTTGGCAAACGACTGGCTGCATTCCATGGGAGTTCTGCTTTGACATCGTTCACAGCACAGTGAATAACTACTGCATCCAGCGGTTGTCTTGCTGATTGGTGAGCAGACTCAAAGGAGGGTTGAAGATCTTTGATCATGTTAGCCTTTTTTGACACTGCTCTAAATCCATAGGAGCGACCAAGCCTGTCGTTGTTCACTTTGTTTGTCACTGAGTCGTGGAGAAACACAACTTTGGGAAGGTCAGGGTGTGAGATTTCCTTTTTCTGTTCCGGAGATGTTCGATTGCGTACTTTAGCATCAGACGTCTTGACGTTGTTTTTGTTCCTTACGTCATAGTAGTGATACACAAAATCACTACGCGTGGAAAATCAGCTTAGTATAATTTAGTATTATCACACTATCATTTTAAATTTAGTAATTTTCTTTTATTTCAATTATCCCTTGACTCATTTGTTTTTCTTCCTGGGGACCAATGTCTTTGGACAAAGGCTTTAAAGTGTTCCAATGGAACAGTAGATCCATCTCAACTAGCCATGACCAGTTAGTTCAACATCTCGTACATGAAAAATATAATGTGTTGGCCTTGCAATCACTGAATGTACGAAAAGATAAATTGCCCAAGTTTTGTCATTATTACTATCCTCCAGTCATCCAAAAGGTGGATACCAACGAGAAAGTCAATGTAGCCATTTATATTGAAGAAGGCGTAAAGTACACTCCGTGTATTAGCACTGTTCCACCAGACATTCCAGGGTCACATTCTTGCGCTATTAAAGTCCAGGTTGGCTCAGACACATTAACGATTGTGTCAGTTTATCTGCCACAAGGGCCCAATGATGCAAATACTGAATGGCTTCGTACCTTGCGGACAGATCAAAACAGCAAATTTCTAATCACTGGAGATTTTAACGCTCATTCTCCTTTTTGGGAAAAAGACGGCCAATTAGTAACAAATAACCGATTCATTGAGAACCTGGTGGACTCATCTCTTTATCTGTTGAATGACGGCAGGATAACGCGCATCCCCGACAATCGTAAACACAAACCAAGCGCTATAGATCTAACGTTAGTCTCTCCAGATCTAGCAACTATATGTGGTTGGAATACCCTTGATGACACACTGAACAGCGATCACATACCTGTAATCATCAATTTTGAAAGCGCAACATCTGAACCAACAGATCAAACTCGAGAAAAAGTTCCAAAATTTAACTATAAGCTCGCCAACTGGAATACGTTTTCAGAATTATTAAGAACGTTTCAAATAAACTGTGATGACGTTACCACCCAAGATGTTGACAAGCTATATTATCTCTTTCAAAACGCTTTGCTGTCTGCCGCAAATCAATCAATTCCAAGGATAAAATCTATGGTTTCTAAAAAGTATTTGGGCAATGTCTGGTGGAATGAAGCCTGTGAGGAGGCAAAAAAGGAGAAAAAGTTAAAGTTAAAAGCATACAAACGAAATAAGTGCGCTGAAAATCTTCTTGAGAAAAAGAAAGCAAAAAATAAATTGAATAGAATTATAGCACAGGCAAAGCGACAATACTGGTCATCTTTTTGCAAACATGAAGTATCTAATTTCAAAGACTTGCAAAAAGTATGGAAAAAATTAAAAACAATGAAAAATAGAATTAAACTTCCACAATACTCTATCAAACTCGGTACATCTAATTTCCCTTCAAATTCTGATAAAGCTGAAGCTTTTGTTGACATGTTTGCCAAAAACAGCAGCATGAATAGTTTGACAGAAAAAAAATAGATCATATCGGGAACAAGAGGATAAGCATTATATAAGTAGTAGTAAAGACCCTGGGAATAACCACTACCTAAACGCTCCTATAACACTACAAGAAGTTCAAGAATGTCTAAGTAAATTAGGCAGCAAGAAAACTTCAGTCGGCCTAGATGGTATTTCGAATGAAATGCTACGCCACCTACCAGCAAACGCTGTGCAGTTTCTCCAACTATTTTTTCAAAAATGTTGGAATGATGGTAAAATACCTCAGTTATGGAAACATTCCATTATCGTTCCTATTTATAAACATGGAAAACCTCGCACTGATATAAACAGTTACCGTCCAATTGCCTTAACATCCCATACCTGTAAATTAATGGAACGAATCGTACTAAATAGATTATCTTATTACTGTAATAAGCATGATGTCATACCGATTAACCAAGCTGGATTTCAAACTGGCAGATCCACAGTAGAACACCTAGTCAAACTTACAACTCAAGTGAAACAACAATTTGCAAGACGAAAGAACATACTAGCTACATTCTTTGACGTAAAAAAAGCTTATGATCACGTATAAAACATCGTATGCATCCTATGTGAGAAACTGGAGGAATAAATGAGATAAATGAAAATGAGTGACTGATATTTGAATGGTACGGGAAACGACTGAATGAGCGCCAGTAGGCTGCTCTTCGGCCGGCTCTACCTGGGTGGGCAGCCCGTTGAGTGAGTGAGTGAAGTAGTGTGTTTATTGTAAAGCGCTTAGAGCTTGGTCTGTGACCGAGGATAGGCGCTATATAAATACCCAATATAATATAATAATAATAATAATAATATGGCATAGTAGACTATTATACAAATTAAAAAATGTTGGAATTAACGGTAACATGTATAATTATGTTCAAGAATTCTTAGAAAATAGATCAATTCAAACAAGAATAGAACATACTTAT
>CM065745.1:571079-573579 GCA_033310375.1 Conus canariensis
CTATCTATCTATCTATCTATCTATCTATCTATCTATCTATCTATCTATCTATCTATAACAACTCCTTCGCCATCCTCTCGTGAACTGTCAGTATCCCTGACCAAATGCTCATTAGATCGAGACTTCTTCAGGGTCTGTCGCAAACATATGGAACTGTTTTCTTGCAAACACATGGAACTGTTTTCTTGCAAACACATGGAACTGTTTTCTTGCAAACACATGGAACTGTTTTCTTGCAAACACATGGAACTGTTTTCTTGCAAACACATGGAACTGTTTTCTTGCAAACACATGGACCTAGAAATCATGTTAGTAATTAACGTTGTGTTTCTGGACATACATCGACTTCGAAATCATGTTAGTAATTAACGTAGTGTTTCTGGACATACATCGACTTCGAAATCATGTTAGTAATTAACGTTGTGTTTCTGGACATACATCGACCTAGAAATCATGTTAGTAATTAACGTTGTGTTTCTGGACATAAATCGACCTAGAAATCATGTTAGTAATTAACGTTGTGTTTCTAAAGATACATGGGGCAAGAAATCCTGTTAGTAATTAACTGCACGGTAACCTTGTGTTTCTGGAGATACATGGATCAGGAAATCATGTTAGTAATTAACGTTGTGTTTCTGGAGATACATGGAGCAGGAAATCCTGTTAGTAATTAACTGCACGGTAACCTTGTGTTTCTGGAGATACATGGAGCAGGAAATCATGTTAGTAATTAACGTTTGGATTGAATTATCTGCGCGTGAGATATTATTTGGTGTTGAACATTCACCAGAGCTGAAAGCAAATTATGAAGATATTAATTATTTGATATTGGTAAGCAAGATGTGCATAAGTAGTTACACACGATTGACTCTGGCCTGTTCATCCAATACATCTTAAAACAAAACAACCGGTAACAGTTCTATAAACATCTTCTCCACCCTCACTAACAAATTGTTTCAGCCTCTCTGTCTCTAATGACTGCATTTAGGGTGGAGGACGACACGTGTGTACCTGTGCATGTCTCTAATGACTGCATTTAGGGTGGAGGAAGACACGAGTGTACCTGTGCATGTGCGAGGTGAGGGAGTGTGAGTGCAGGGAGGAGGGGCGATGGGTCAGGCGGGGGTGGGTGTGGAGAGGGGACATAAGGGAATTGTGGGGGCGGAGGGGAGCTGTGCGGTACATTCAAAGCCTACATGTGTTGTAATTTTAGGACATTAAAATCAGCAGTATAGCATACAATGGCACATACACAAACCCAGACGCTTTACATCATGCTTAAATCATGAAATCAGCTATCAAATGTCCACCTGTAAGTGACCACAGGGACATTACATAGTGAGTGCTGTTAGTGAACACAGGTACATTGCATAGTGAGTGCTGTAAGTGAACACAGAGATATTACATAGTGAGTGCTGTGAGTGAACACAGAGATATTACATAGTGAGTGTTGTAAGTGAACACAGAGACATTACATAGTGAGTGCTGTAAGTGAACACAGACATTACATGGTGAGTGCTGTAAGTGAACACAGACATTACATAGTGAGTGCTGTAAGTGAACACAGATACATTACATAGTGAGCGCTGTAAGTGAACACACACATTACATAGTGAGTGCTGTAATTGAACACAGAGACATTACATAGTGAGGGTTGTAAGTGAACACAGACATTACATAATGAGTGTTGTAAGTGAACACAGACATTACATGGTGAGTGCTGTAATTGAACAGAGACATTACATAGTGAGTGCTGTAAGTGAACACAGATACATTACATGGTGAGTGCTGTAAGTGAACACAGATACATTACATGGTGAATGCTGTAAATGAACACAAACATTACATAGTGAGTGCTGTAAGTGAACACAGACATTACATGGTGAGTGCTGTAAGTGAACACAGACATTACATAGTGAGTACTGTAAGTGAACACAGACATTACATAGTGACTGCTGTAAGTGAACACACATACATGACATAGTGAGTGCTGTGAGTGAACACAGAGATATGACATAGTGAGTGCTGTGAGTGAACACAGAGATATGACATAGTGAGTGCTGTAAGTGCATTACATAGTGAGTGTTGTAAGTGAACACATAGATATTACATAGTGAGTGCTGTAAGTGAACACAGAGATATGACATAGTGAGTGCGGTAAGTGAACAGACATTACATAGTGAGTGCTGTAAGTGAACAGACATTACATAGTGAGTGCTGTGAGTGAACACAGAGACATTACATAGTAAGTGCAAGTCAGTCAATAGAAAACAGGACAATAGAAGCCTCACTTACTGAAAGAGAGGAGCGAGAAAGGTGGAAAGGGGGGGGGGGGTGTCAGGAGAGGAACGAAAAAAGAAAAAGAAAACGAAAAGGAAAAAATAAATAAAAAGGGATAAAATGGAGGTTAGAGCCCCTATCCACCCCGTCCCCTTCCAACTCCCCCCCCAAAAACAACAACAACAACAACAAACAAACAAACAAAAAAAACCCAGAAAAA
>CM065745.1:578579-586079 GCA_033310375.1 Conus canariensis
GACCCACACCACACGAACAGGACAGGCAGGCAACACACCAGTTGACCACACCACATGAACATGGACAGGCAGGCAACACACCAGTTGCTCACACCACAGGAACATGGACTGGCAGGCAACACACCAGTTGACCCACACCACACGAACATGGACAGGCAGCAACACACCAGTTGACCCACACCACAGGAACATGGACTGGCAGCAACACACCAGTTGACCCACACCCACGAACATGGACTGGCAGACAACACACCAGTTGACCCACACCACACGAACATGGACAGGCAGCAACACACCAGTTGGACCCACACCACACGAACATGGACAGGCAGGCAACACACCAGTTGCCACACCACACGAACATGGACAGGCAGCAACACACCAGTTGACCCACACCACACGAACATGGACAGGCAGCAACACACCAGTTGACCCCACACCACATGAACATGGACAGGCAGGCAACACACCAGTTGACCCACACCACACGAACAGGACAGGCAGGCAAACACACAGTTGACCCACACCACACGAACATGGACAGGCAGCAACACACAGTTGACCCACACCACATGAACAGGGACAGGCAGGTCAACACACAGTTGACCTCACACCACACACGAACAGGGACAGGCAGGCAACACACCAGTTGGCTCACACCACAACGAACATGGACAGGCAGGCAACACACCAGTTGACCCACACACCACAGAACATGGACTGGCAGGCAACACACCAGTTGACCCACACCACGAACATGGACAGGCAGGCAACACACCAGTTGACCCACACACATGAACATGGACGGCAGGCAACACACCAGTTGACCTCACACCACACGAACATGGACAGGCAGGCAACACACCAGTTGACCCACACACACGAACATGGAAGTGCAGGCAACACACCAGTTGACTCACACCACACGAACATGGACAGGCAGCAACACACCAGTTGACCACACCACACGAACATGGACAGGCAGGCAACACACCAGTTGGCTCACACCACCACGAACATGGACTGGCAGGCAACACACCAGTTGACCCACACCACATGAACATGGACAGGCAGGCAACACACCAGTTGACCCACACCACACGAACATGGACAGGCAGGCAACACACCAGTTGACCCACACCACAGGAACATGGACAGACAGGCAACACACCAGTTGACCCCCACCACATGAACATGGACAGACAGGCAACACACCAGTTGACTCACACCACACGAACATGGACAGGCAGGCAACACACCAGTTGACCCCCACCACATGAACATGGACAGGCAGGCAACACACCAGTTGACCCACACCACAGGAACATGGACAGGCAGGCAACACACCAGTTGACCCACACCACAGGAACATGGACTGGCAGGCAACACACCAGTTGACCCACACCACAGGAACATGGACTGGCAGGCAACACACCAGTTGACCCACACCACATGAGCATGGACAGGCAGGCAACACACAAGTTGGTTTTCTGTCTTTTGTATGCTGCCTGAACCATCAAACCATAAACACAGATCAACATAAATCGGCACAAATTCCATACACGCCACCACCAGCAAGGGCATTCAACATCCACAGGGAGCTTCAACCGTCGCTTTCAAAACAGACACATTGATCATTTCTCACTGGCACCGTCAGTAGTGTCCCAACAGACACATTGATTATTTCTCACTGGCACCGTCAGTAGTGTCCCAACAGACACATTGATCATTTCTCACTGGCACCGTCAGTAGTGTCCCAACAGACAGTTCACACAGCGGGCTGCAACGAGCCCAGGTCACAGTCTTCCCACGGCAAACAGAGCCGCTCAAGAGTACAGTTCGAAGTCCCACAGGGTACACCCACACAGAAGATCACGGCAAAGAGAGCTGCTCACGAGTGCATTTCAAAGTCCCACAGGGTACGCCCACCACGGTACACCCACACAGAAGATCACGAGTACAGCACAAGTCCCACAGGGTACACCCACACAACACCACACGGTGGTAATCAGTTCTAATCAAAATAATGAGGACGAATTCTATAACACCAATCCTAACAACGTAGACTATAGGGCACGTTACAAGTTTTAACAACTCAACATGTAAAAACATGCAGCACACACACACACACACACACACACACACACACACACACACACACACACACACACACACACTGTGTCATTCACACACGCACGCACGCATGCACGCACGCGCGCGCGCGCGCGCGCGCACACACACACACACACACACACACACACACACACACACACACACACAATTCTGCGTTCACGAGACATACGCGCGCGCACACACACACACACACACACACACACACACACACACACACACACACACACACGCACGCACGCACGCACGCACAGCACACACGCACGCGCGCGCGCGCGTGCACACAGACACACACACACACGCACACACAAACGCGCGCACGCGCGTGCGCACACACACACACACACACACACACACACACAACACACACACACACACACACACACACACACGCACAGAGAGACTAGAACATAATATCACTTACATAAACACACTACATAACACGATGAACGGCTCATTTTAGACGAGCAAAGTGTGCAAGTGACGTGCAGTAATTTAGAAATATTTCAGGTTGTATTCTGTCACTGGTGTTTGAACACAAACGTTTTAAGTGCAGACTTGAAAGTCGGGAAGGAAGGGGCAAGACGTAGATGGAAAGGCAGTGAATTCCAGATTATTGCCGCAGAAAATGAGAATGCCTAGAACAGTGCTGCTTTCGGTTATATGTGGAAATTCGAAAAATTCGGTCATCAGAGGAAGAACGGAGGGAACGTGTAAGAAAATATATTTCGAAGCGATTAGAGAGATAGGTAGGCGCTTCACCTGTGATAACCTTATAACATAGACACGCCGACGTATACTGAATTCTGTGCTCGATTTTGATCAAGTGTAATTTCTCCAAGAGATCCGAAGTATGATGCACCTTGAAGATAAGGCGAGCGGCTGAATTTTGAACACGTAGTGGCTGGAGTAAGGCTGCGGGTACACCAAGGAAAAGAGCGTTACAATAATCTAGTCTTGACAGAATGCAGGAGGACACCAACGTCTTCGCGGCCTGTTCTGTAAGGAAAGCTCTGACAGAGCTTATGCGACGGGGTTCAAGAAAGGATGCTTAGCAAGTTTTGGCTCTGTGGTGTTTCAGGGTGAGATCAGAGTCGAGATAGAAGCCAAGGTCATGAACAAATGGCATAAATGAGATGTCAGTGGAGCCTAGGACTATTGACGGATGAAGACGGGGGTCTTGAGCTTGAGAGTGTTTTGTAAACCGGATAGCTTCTGTTTTACCATCATTTAATTTCAGCTTGTTAGTAGACATCCACTGTTTGATATCAGAGACACAGCCTTGAAAATTTTTAACAAGATTGTTATAGTTGTCTAGCGTGTCAGAATGTTCAAGCTGAGTGTCATCGGCGAACATTTCATGATGAACAGAATGGCTGTTAATGATCTCAGTCAGGGGCGTTGTATACATTATGAAAAGGACTGGACCCAGCACAGACCCCTGTGGAACGCCAAATTTTGATGACATTTTAGAAGACCGCTTCTCGTTAATAAGGACGAACTGCTGTCTGTTTGACAGATACGATCTAAACCAATTTAGTGCAATGTCACATATGCCAAAGTTTGTGCTCAGACGCAAAAGGAGTATTTCGTGATCAGTTGTGTCGAAAGCAGCAGACAGGTCGAGGAGAAGAACTGATACTTTGTCGTCATCAAGAGATGTCAGAATATCATTCACGATTCGGATGAGAGCTGTTTCTGTGCTATGTCCAGCACGGTAGGCTGACTGGTGGAAACTGAGAAGATAATTCAGAAGATGTTGGGATGATTAATGGAGGACCAGTATCTCCAGAATTTTTGACAAGAAAGGGAGATTGGAGATTGGTCGGAAGTTCTTCAATTCATTTGGATCGAGCGACGATTTTTTCAAAAGAGGTTTCACAGTGGCAGTTTTGAAGTCATCAAGGACTGAACCACTCAGGAGAGACTTGTTGACAATATCTGTGATGACAGGTAGTAGGGAGCGAGATTTTCAGAAAGGAAAGAAGTCGGGACAGGATCAAGTTCACATGATTTTTTTTACCTTTTTTCTGGAGAATCTCTTTCATAAATTGAGTGGTAACTAATTCAAACATGGACAAAGTTGGACCGGTATTAGTGGATGTTACTCGTGAAGGACTAGAGGAAACAAATGCATTACGAATAGTGACTATTTTGTCTCGGAATTTTTTTTTTTTAAAGACATCAGGAAGTTTTGAGGGATCTACGTTGGTGGGAAATAATCAGTCTTTGTTTTGCCCAGAATTTAGTTCATGTTGCGGTAGAGTTCCCTACACGTCTTGCTGGCTGAGATTCGAGTTCTAGTCCGGACTCAGGGGCCTCACCGTTTTTTTCCTTTTTTTTTCGCCATGTTCTTACGTAATTCCACGTTGATGTCACAATTTACGTTGACGTCACACTTCTACATCTTTACATCTTTGATTCACCTTTTTTTTTTTTACCTTATCTTTTCTTCTTCTTCTTCTTCTTCTTCTTCTTCTGTCTCTCATGTTTAGGGGTGAGGCGGTAGTGATAAGGACGTGGTAGTTCTTCGACTTGTGATCTGTTTAATCATGTTACCCCTATTTCTGACATGTTTAATCATGTTACCTCTATTTCTGACATGTTTAATCATGTTACCCCTATTTCTGACATGTTTAATCATGTTACCCCTATTTCTGACATGTTTAATCATGTTACCCCTATTTGATCTGTTTAATCATGTTACCCCTATTTGATCTGTTTAATCATGTTACCCCTATTTGATCTGTTTAATCATGTTACCCCTATTTGATCTGTGTAATCATGTTACCCCTATTTGATCTGTTTAATCATGTTACCCCTATTTGATCTGTTCAATCATGTTACCCCTATTTGATCTGTTTAATCATGTTACCCCTATTTGATCTGTTTAATCATGTTACCCCTATTTGATCTGTTTAATCATGTTACCCCTATTTGATCTGTTTAATCATGTTACCCCTATTTGATCTGTTTAAACATGTTACCCCTATTTGATCTGTTTAATCATGTTACCCCTATTTGATCTGTTTAATCATGTTACCCCTATTTGATCTGTTTAATCATGTTACCCCTATTTCTGACATGTTTAATCATGTTACCCTATTTCTGACATGTTTAATCATGTTACCCCTATTTCTGACATGCTCAATCATGTTACCCCTATTTCTGACATGTTTAATCATAAACAGTAAACAAGTTGGGTATTTTTTGCTCCCATAAGAAAACCTAACACAGAGTAACTTTTATTCAAGACTGGCACAGCCTTTTAAACTTGAATAAAGTCAGACAAATACATAGACGAACAATCTAATAGTGGGGGAAAAAACAAGCGCAGGCCAACAACTGAACTATCTTCATAGTAATGACTTGGCAAAGATTTGGACTTAAGGAGGGGCGGAATTTGAAGATGGAGAAACTGGAGAGACTTTATTCAAGTTTAAAAGGCTGTGCCAGTCTTGAATAAAAGTTACTCTGTGTTAGGTTTTCTTATGGGAGCAAAAAATACCCAACTTGTTTACTGTTTATCGTTTACTGTTCCCTGCCTCATTTCATTTCCGATTATGTTTAATCATGTTACCCTATTTCTGACATGTTTAATCATGTTACCCTTATTTCTGACATGTTCAATCATGTTACCTCTATTTCTGACATGTTTAATCATGTTACCCCTATTTCTGACATGTTTAATCATGTTACCCCTATTTCTGACATGTTTAATCATGTTACCCCTATTTGATCTATTTAATCATGTTACCCCTATTTGATCTGTTCAATCATGTTACCCCTATTTGATCTGTTCAATCATATTACCCCTATTTGATCTGTTCAATCATGTTACCCCTATTTGATCTGTTCAATCATGTTACCCCTATTTGATCTGTTCAATCATGTTACCCCTATTTCTGACATGTTTAATTATGTTACCCCTATTTCTGACATGTTTAATCATGTTACCCCTATTTCTGACATGTTTAATCATGTTACCCCTGTTTCTGACATGTTTAATCATGTTACCCTGTTTCTGACATGTTTAATCATGTTACCCTTATTTCTGACATGTTCAATCATGTTACCTCTATTTCTGACATGTTTAATCATGTTACCCCTATTTCTGACATGTTTAATCATGTTACCCCTATTTCTGACATGTTTAATCATGTTACCCCTATTTGATCTATTTAATCATGTTACCCCTATTTGATCTGTTCAATCATGTTACCCCTATTTGATCTGTTCAATCATATTACCCCTATTTGATCTGTTCAATCATGTTACCCCTATTTGATCTGTTCAATCATGTTACCCCTATTTGATCTGTTCAATCATGTTACCCCTATTTCTGACATGTTTAATTATGTTACCCCTATTTCTGACATGTTTAATCATGTTACCCCTATTTCTGACATGTTTAATCATGTTACCCCTGTTTCTGACATGTTTAATCATGTTACCCTGTTTCTGACATGTTTAATCATGTTACCCTATTTCTGACATGTTTAATCATGTTACCCTATTTCTGACATGTTTAATCATGTTACCCTATTTCTGACATGTTTAATCATGTTACCCCCATTTCAGACATGTTTAATCATGTTACCCCTATTTCTGTCATGTTTAATCATGTTACCCTATTTCTGACATGTTCAATCATGTTACCCCTATTTCTGACATGTTCAATCATGTTACCCTATGTCTGACATGTTCAATCATGTTACCCCTATTTCTGACATGTTTAATCATGTTACCCTATTTCTGACCCACCTCATGTTACCTTCGGATTGATTGTTTTCGGCCTTCGTGCCCCTTCATTTCACGTGCCCCTTCATTGCACGTGTCCCCTCATTTCACGTGTCCCTTCATTTCACGTGTCCCTTCATTTCACGTGTCCCTTCATTTCACGTGTCTTCACGTGTCCATTCATTTCACGTGTCCCTTCATTTCACGTGTCCCTTCATTTCACGTGTCTTCACGTGCCCCTTCATTTCAGGTGTCTTCACGTGCCCCATCATTTCACGTATCCCTTCATTTCACGTGTCTTCACGTGCCCCTTCATTTCACGTGTCCGTTCATTTCACGTGTCTTCACGTGCCCCTTCATTTCACGTGTCTTCACGTGCCCCTTCATTTCACGTGTCTTCACGTGCCCCTTCATTTCACGTGTCTTCTCGTGCCCCTTCATTTCACGTGTCCCTTCATTTCACGTGTCCCTTCATTTCACGTGTCTCTTCATTTCACGTGTCCCTTCATTTCACGTGTCCCTTCATTTCACGTGTCTTCACGTGTCCCTTCATTTCACGTGTCCCTTCATTTCACGTGTCCCTTCATTTCACGTGTCCCTTCATTTCACGTGTCCCTTCATTTCACGTGT
>CM065745.1:588579-596079 GCA_033310375.1 Conus canariensis
CGCACGCACGCACACACGCACGCACGCACGCACGCACACACACACACACAACACACACACACACACAAACACACGCGCACGCAGGCACGCTCGCTCGCACGCACGCACGCACGCACGCATGCACGCACGCATGCACGCACGCACGCGAACGCATACACTCACTCACCCGGTCACTCACTCACACTCACCCACTCACGCTGTTGATTTGATTTCAGACTACCTAGGGTCCAATTCGTTGTTTTAAATGTGTGACAAATGCCGCACCTGCTTCATGCCCTAAGGTGTGTTCGGTGTGTGACCACTTACTGTCACACTGACAAGGTGTGTGACCACTTACTGTCACACTGACAAGGTGTGTGACCACTTACTGTCACACTGGCAAGGTGTGTGACCACTGTCACACTGACAAGGTGTGTGACCACTTACTGTCACACTGGCAAGGTGTGTGACCACTGTCACACTGACAAGGTGTGTGACCACTTACTGTCACACTGACAAGGTGTGTGACCATTTACTGTCACACTGACAAGATGTGTGACCACTTACTGTCACACTGGCAAGGTGTGTGACCACCGTCACACTGACAAGGTGTGTGACCACTTACTGTCATACTGATAAGGTGTGTGACCACTTACTGTCACACTGTCACACTGACAAGGTGTGTGACCGCTTACTGTCACACTGACAAGATGTGTGACCACTTACTGTCACACTGACAAGGTGTGTGACCACTTACTGTCACACTGACAAGGTGTGTGACCACTTACTGTCACACTGACAAGATGTGTGACCACTTAATGTCACACTGACAATCTGTGTGACCACTTACTTTCACACTGACAAGGTGTGTGACCACTTTCACACTGACAAGGTGTGTGACCACTTACTGTCACACTGACAAGGTGTGTGACCACTTACTGTCACACTGACAATATGTGTAACCACTTACTGTCACACTGACAAGGTGTGTGACGACTTACTGTCACACTGGCAAGGTGTGTGACGACTTACTGTCACACTGACAAGGTGTGTGACCACTTACTGTCACACTGACAATATGTGTAACCACTTACTGTCACACTGACAAGGTGTGTGACGACTTACTGTCACACTGGCAAGGTGTGTGACGACTTACTGTCACACTGACAAGGTGTGTGACCACTTACTGTCACACTGGCAAGTGGGGAAGGCAGGTTTAGTTCAGACCACTACTGATCCCGTGGGCATATCTCCATTTTGGGCCATCTTCCGTGTGTGTGTGTGTGTGTGTGTGTGTGTGTGTGTGTGTGTGTGTGTGTGTGTGTGTGTGTGTGTGTGTGTGATCTTTCTCCTTACGTGGTCTCTTGCTGTCGGAAATGGAGGCTGGTCATTCAAATGTCTGTGTTCCTCACGCTGGGTCATGGATACATGGTCGGTCTCTCACCATTGTGTCACCTCTGGGATTTGCTGGGCGCATTTTCCTCTTGGCCTCTTGCTGGTCTCTCGTTGCTTCATGAGACATCGTCGGTCTCTCAGCACTTTCGCCACCTCTGGGACTTGATGGGCGCATTTTTCTGTCCTTTATATTTCGCTGAGTTTGGAAAGAGATGTGTCAGACCTTGCCCCTTTCATCCCCATCATCATCATCACCTCTGCAAACAATCTGGTGAAATAGATTTAGTTTTGTTCCGCTATTGTTTCATATTAACGTATTCACACCAGTTAAAAAAAAAACAATCCTTCTCGCACCCATTATGAACTGTTGTCACCCATTATGAACTGTTGTCACCCATCATGAACTGTTGTCACCCATTATGAACTGTTGTCACCCATCATGAACTGTTGTCACCCATCATGAACTGTTGTCACCCATTATGAACTGTTGTCACCCATTATGAACTGTTGTCACCCATTATGAACTGTTGTCACCCATCATGAACTGTTGTCACGGCAGTGCAATACTTCATCCTAGGCCATGCTAGGCGACGTGGATTTGAAGGGCTGGAGTGTGTTCTGTTAGAACCATGTTGTCCCTCTCTCCCTCCTCGTTCTGTTGGCAGTGGCGCCATTGTCTGTGCTGTCTTTGCCTCTCTGTGCCTGTCTTCGTGATGTTTGTTCAGAGCAAGGAACAAATGGAGACTTGATTCCTTTGTTTGTGCGTGGTATTCAACCGTGATGGTTATCTCCTTTCTTTCACTCTTCTGCAATTTATTTTGTTTGTCTTCCGTTCTTTACTCTCTTCTCTCTGTTGTGTGACCATGCTAGAGCTAACACGGTTTTTTCTCTTTCCTTCACCTCTGTGATGTTTACTGTCCAAATATCAGATTCTTTGCTCGTGAGCTGAGACGAATGATATTATTTAGAGTGGTGTGTTCTTCGGTGTGATTTGTTTCCCCTTGTACAAAGACACATTCTATCATGACGTACCTCATATGCTGTACAAGGACACGTTCTATCATGATGTACCTCATGTGTTGTACAAAGACACGTTCTATCATGATGTACCTCATGTGTTGTATAAAGACACATTCTATCATGATGTACCTCATGTGTTATACAAAGACACGTTCTATTATGATGTACCTCATGTGTTGTACAAAGACACATTCTATCATGATGTACCTCATGTGTTATACAAAGACACGTTCTATCATGATGTACCTCATGTGTTGTACAAAGACACGTTCTGTCATGATGTACCTCATGTGCTGTACAAAGACACGTTCTATCGTGATGTACCTCATGTGTTGTACAAAGACACGTTCTATCATGATGTACCTCATGTGTTGTACAAGGACACGTTCTATCGTGATGTACCTCATGTGTTGTACAAGGACACGTTCTATCATGATGTACCTCATGTGTTGTACAAAGACACGTTCTATCATGATGTACCTCATGTGTTGTACAAAGACACGTTCTATCATGATGTACCTCATGTGCTAGCATTCAACCACGAGGTCACCTGCGTATTCAACGTATTCCAGAACACAGAGACATAGACCTGTCAGGATTCAACGTATTGCAGAATACAGACACATAGACCTGTCAGGATTCAACGTATTCCAGAACACAGAGACATAGACCTGTCAGGATTCAACGTATTGCAGAACACAGACACATAGACCGGTCAGGATTCAGCGTATTGCAGAACACAGAGACACAGACCTGTCAGGATTCAACGTATTGCAGAACACAGAGACATAGACCTGTCAGGATTCAACGTATTCTAGAACACAGAGACACAGACCTGTCAGGATTCAACGTATTGCAGAACACAGAGACAAGGACCTGTCAGGATTCAACGTATTGCAGAACACAGAGACATAGACCGGTCAGGATTCAACGTATTGCAGAACACAGAGACATAGACTTGTCAGGATTCAACGTATTGCAGAACACAGAGACATAGACCGGTCAGGATTCAACGTATTGCAGAACACAGAGACACAGACCTGTCAGGATTTTATCTATTCCAATACTTTGTTCTGAAATAACGGTTATGATAGCGCTTAACACACAGAGACTTTGTTCTGGAATGACGGTTATGATAGCGCTTAACACACAGAGACTTTGTTCTGGAATGACGGTTATGAGAGTGCTTAACACACATATACTTTGCTCTGGAGTGACGGTTATGGTAGTGTTTCACATACAGAAACTTTGTCCTGGAGTGACGGTTATGGTAGTTTCACACACAGAGACTTTGTTCTGGAATTACGGTTATGGTAGTGTTTCACACACAGAGACTTTGTTCTGGAATGACGGTTATGATAGTGTTTCACACACAGAGACTTTGTTCTGGAATGACCGTTATGGTAGTGTTTCACACACAGAGACTTTGTTCTGGATTGACGTTATGGTAGTGTTTCACATACAGAGACTTTGTTCTGTAGTGACGGTGATGGTAGTGCTTAACGCACAGAGACTTTGTTCTGGAATGACGTTATGGTAGTGTTTCACACACAGAGACTTGTTCTGGAATGACGTTATGGTAGTGTTTCACACACAGAGACTTTGTTCTGGAATGACGTTATGGTAGTGTTTCACACACAGAGGCTTTGTTCAGGAATGACGTTATGGTAGTGTTTCACACACAGAGGCTTTGTTCTAGAATGACGTTACGGTAGTGCTTAACACACAAAGATTTTGTTCTGTAGTGACGGTGATGGTAGTGCTTAACACACAGAGACTTTGTTCTGGAATGACGGTAATGGTAGTGTTTCACACACAGAGACTCGGAGAAGGCAGACAGCAGCAGATTGGACAACCGCCCTACCATTCCTCTTTCCATACCCTCCTCCCCCCCCCCCCCCCCCCCAATCATCGGTGCCGCCATGCGGCGGCCCTAGGTGAAGACAAAACGATGGCATGTACAGTGATCTGGAGGATAATCATCAGTGCCGCTAGCCGGCGCCCCTAGGTGAAGACAAAACGATAACAGGTACTGTGACCTGCTTCACGTCTGCACAGGTCCTGAGTAGCTTCCGCCCACCCTCCTTGCACCCCCATTACCCCGTCACCACCTCCATCTCCATCACCACTCCCATCACCACCCCCATCCCCATCCCCCTGTCACCACCTCCATCTCCATTACCATCGCGACCCCCCCCCCCCCCGATACCACCTCCATATCCATCCCCATCCCCATCCCCTCCCCCTCCCCCGTTACCACCTCCATCCCCATCACCACCCCCATCCCCATCCCCCCGTCACCACTTCCATCTCCATTACCACCCCATCGCCACCCCCACCCCCATCCCCCCACCGCCGTTACCACCTCCATATCCATCACCATCACCATCCCATCCCCATCCCCCCACCCCGTTACCACCTCCATCCCCATCCCCACCCCCATCACCACCCCCACCCCATCCCCATTACACATGCGCCGGTGAAGTTGGGTATCATGTTGTGTTGGGACTTATGATTTGTAAATGTTACAGAACATAGCAGTATCATTACCACCCCAGCTTCTCTCTCCCCCCACCCAAATCCCGTCCTAGTATTCACACACATTCTTCTTCCTCCAACCCCTTCATTTACGGAAGTCGGGGGGGGGGGGGGGGGGGGGAGGGGGGGTTGAGGGGGGAGGGGGGCGACTTTGCAGCAGTTTCTAGTTTAGTCGCATCGTGTGTGTGTCAGAGAGAGAGAGAGAGAGAGAGAGAGAGAGAGAGAGAGAAGAGAGAGAGAGAGAGAGAGAGGGTGTGTGTGTGTGTGTGTGTGTTGTTCATCGGAGTTCTTGCACCCCACCCCCACCCCCATTCCCCCTCTCTCCTCTGCGCCAGGGGCGACCACACTCAATCTTCACCAGGGTCAGACCTTTGTTGGCTGATATTGGCCACTGACCCCTTGCCACCCTTCATTTGAAGACACACCTAGAGCCCCTCCCTGTGTAGTAATCTCATTTCCATTGTTTCCTTTTAACACACACCTAGAGTCCCTCTCTGTGTCTAGTAATCTCATCCACCATTGTTTCCTTTTAACACACATCTAGTGTCCCTCTCTGTGTAGTAATCTCATCTCCATAGTTTCCTTTTAACACACACCTATAGTCCCTCTCTGTGTCTAGTATCTCAACTCCATTGTTTCATTTTAACATACACCTAGTGTCCCTCCCTGTGTAGTAATGTCATCCCCTATTGTTTCTTTTTAACACACACCTAGAGTCCCTCCCTGTGTAGTAATTTCACCTCTATTGTTTCCTTTTAACTCACACCTAGTGTCCCTCCCTGTGTAGTAATACCATCCCCATTGCTTCCTTTTAATGCACACACCTAGAGTCCCTGTCTGTGTAGTAATCTCATTCCCATTACTTCATTACAAGACACACCTAGAGTCCCTCTTTGTGTCTAGTAATCTCATTCCCATTACTTCATTTCAAGACACACCTAGAGTCCCTGTCTGTGTAGTAATCTCATTCCCATTACTTCATTTCAAGACACACCTAGAGTCCCTCTCTGTGTCTAGTAATCTCATTCCCATTACTTCATTTCAAGACACACCTAGAGTCCCTGTCTGTGTAATGATCTCATTCCCATTACTTCATTTCAAGACACACCTGGAGTCCCTCTCTGTGTCTAGTAATCTCATTCCCATTACTTCATTTCAAGACACACCTAGAGTCCCTCTCTGTGTCTAGTAATGTCATTCCCATTACTTCATTTCAAGACACACCTGGAGTCCCTCTCTGTGTCTAGTAATCTCATTCCCATTACTTCATTTGAAGACACACCTAGAGTCCCTCTCTGTGTAGTAATCTCATTCCCATTACTTCATTTCAAGACACACCTGGAGTCCCTCTCTGTGTCTAGTAATCTCATTCCCATTACTTCATTTCAAGACACACCTGGAGTCCCTGTCTGTGTAGTAATCTCATTCCCATTACTTCATTTCAAGACACACCTGGAGTCCCTCTCTGTGTCTAGTAATCTCATTCCCATTACTTCATTTCAAGACACACCTAGAGTCCCTCTCTGTGTCTAGTAATGTCATTCCCATTACTTCATTTCAAGACACACCTAGAGTCCCTCTCTGTGTCTAGTAATCTCATTCCCATTACTTCATTTCAAGACACACCTAGAGTCCCTCTCTGTGTCTAGTAATCTCATCTTCATTACTTCATTTCAAGACACACCTAGAGTCCCTCTCTGTGTCTAGTAATGTCATTCCCATTACTTCATTTCAAGACACACCTAGAGTCCCTCTCTGTTTCTAGTAATGTCATTCCCATTACTTCATTTCAAGACACACCTAGAGTCCCTGTCTGTCTAGTAATCTCATCTTCATTACTGTCATATCCTTGCATTTCGCAGAATGGTACAAGTGGGTAATTTTTTTATTACTTTAAAAAAAAAAAATAATTCCATTACTTGTTTGTAAGGGTTTTGCGACACAAACTTCCATGCTCATTTAATTTGCCACCTTGCATTACCCCACTTCCCTTCCCCTCCTTCTTCAAATATCTTTTGTGTTTGACATGACCCAGGTCACTTCCTGCCCTCTTCCCACCCGACCGTTGCCGATCTGTTCCCGCTCCGTCTCACTGTGCCCGCTCCTTCTCACTGTGCCCGCTTATTCCCATTGTGCCCGCTCCTTCTCACTGTGCCCGCTCCTTCTCACTGTGCCCGCTTATTCTCACTGTGCCCGCTCCTTCTCACTGTGCCCGCTCCTTCTAACAGTGCCCGCTCCTTCTCACTGTGCCCGCTTATTCACATTGTGCCCGCTCCTTCTCACTGTGCCCGCTCCGTCTCACTGTGCCCGCTCTTTCTCACTGTGCCCGCTCCGTCTCACTGTGCCCGCTCCTTCTCACTGTGCCCGCTCCTTCTAACAGTGCCCGCTCCTTCTCACTGTGCCCGCTCCTTCTCACAGTGCCCGCTTCTTCTCATTGTGCCCGCTACTTCTCACTGTGCCCGCTTATTCTCATTGTGCCCGCTCCTACTCACTGTGCCCGCTCCTTCTAACAGTGCCCGCTCCTTCTCACTGTGCCCGCTCCTTCTCACAGTGCCCGCTTCTTCTCAC
>CM065745.1:606079-611079 GCA_033310375.1 Conus canariensis
CCACAGACACACATTGATGATCGGGGTGACGTCATGTCAGCACACCACAGACACACACTGATGATAGGGGTTATGTCATGTCAGGACACCACAGACACACATTGATGATGGGGTGACGTCATATCAGGACACCGCAGATACGCATTGATGATCGGGGTGACGTCACGCCAGGACAACACAGACACACATTGATGATCGGGGTGACGTCATGTCAGGACACCACAGACACACACATTTTTTTTTTTTTTTTTTTTTGCTGTCCCAATCTCTGCGCCACCTCAGAGGCAGTGCACCCACGCCGCTCATTCCGACACCCCGTCCACAGCCACAGCCTGGTCGGCCCCGCCGCAGCCCCGGCACCGGCAATCCACAGGGAGCAGTCAATGTCAAGTCGTCAAGAGGCAACCCACCGGAGGAGACACTACCACAGACACACATTGGTGATCGGGGTGACGTCATGCCAGGACACCACAGACACACACTGATGACTGGGGTGACGTCATGCCAGGACACCACAGACACACACTGATGGTCGGGGTGACGTCATATCAGGACACCACAGACACACATGAATGATCGGGGTGATGTCAAGTCAGGACACCACAGACACACATTGATGATCGGGGTGACGTCATATCAGGACACCACAGACACACATTGATGATCGGGGTGACGTCATATCAGGACACCACAGACACACATGAATGATTGGGGTGACGTCAAGTCAGGTCACCACAGACACACATTGATGATCGGGGTGACGTCATGTCAGGACATCACAGACACACACTGATGATCGGGGTGACGTCATGTCAGGACATCACAGACACACTGATGATCGGGGTGACGTCATGTCAGGACATCACAGACACATTGATGATCGGGGTGACGTCATGTCAGGACATCACAGACACACTGATGATCGGGGTGACGTCATGTCAGGACACCACAGACACACTGATGATCGGGGTGACGTCATGTCAGGACATCACAGACACACTGATGATCAGGGTGACGTCATGTCATGACATCACAGACACACACTGATGATCGGGGTGACGTCATGTCAGTACACCACAGACACACATTGATGATCGGGTGACGTCATGTCATGACACCACAGACACACATGAATGATCGGGGTGACGTCATGTCAGGACACCACAGACACACACTGATGATCGGGTGACGTCATGCCAGCACGCCACAGACACACATTGATGATCGGGGTGACGTCATGTCAGGACACCACAGACACACATTGATGATCAGGTGACGTAATGCCAGGACACCACAGACACACATTGATGATCGGGGTGATGTCATGCCAGGACGCCACAGACACACCCTGATGATCGGGTGACGTCATGCCAGGACGCCACAGACAAACATTGATGATCGGGGTGACGTAATGCTAGGACGCCACAGACACACATTGATGATCGGGGTGATCATAGCTCATTGAAAACGTTCAGCAGTTCTTTAACAAGTCAACAGACTGACCTCTGTACACATGTGGACACACTGAACACGTTCTGCAGTACTTTAACACGTCAACAGACTGACCTCTGTACACATGTAGACACACTGAACACGTTCTGCAGTTCTTTAACAAGTCAGCAGACTGACCTCTGTACACACGTATTTGTAGACACACTGAACACGTTCTGCAGTTCTAATCAACAGTCTGACCTCTGTTCACATGTAGACACACTGAACACGTTCTGCAGTTCTAATCAACAGTCTGACCTCTGTCCACATGTAGACACACTGAACACGTTCTGCAGTTCTTTAACAAGTCAACAGACTGACCTCTTGCAGCACATCTTGCTGCGTCTGGAAGCCTGAAGATGCCTTCAAAAGGTCTGGGGTTGATGTTTGGCACACACCAAAAGCTTACCAAGAATGTTTGGTGTTGAGTTTGGCACACACCACAAGCTTACCAAGGTATGGTGTGTTGGCACACATCACAAGCTCACCAAGAAGGTCTGGGGATGTGTTTGGCACACATCACAAGCTTACCAAGAAGGTCTGGGGTTATGTTTGGCACACATCACAAGCTTACCAAGAAGGGCTGGTGTTGTGTTTGGCATACATCACAAGCTTACCAAGAAGGTCTGGGGTTATGTTAGCACACATCACAAGCTTACTAAGAAGGTCTGGAGTTGTGTTTGACTCACAGAGCAAGCTCACTAGGAACTTGGATAGCCTGCCTGAGGACATCAACCGTCGCTTCAGAGTTTTGAACCTGCGATCAACAGAGGACTGCTTTGCCACTGTCATCAGTGTTTCGTTGCAATATTGACAAACCTTGATGTTGTCACAGAAACCGTCTGTGAAGACCTGAACCGCCTACAGTTTGCAGTCATTCACACAGACACGTTCATCTTCCTTGGAATTCATTCACGTGTAGGCATGGACTGCTCCTCCAGACTGCATGTCTTGGAAGGCGGCAAGGTACTGGGCGGTACATTCCCACCAGAACGATGCCGTTGACTGCTTGGCATAGCCAGCCTTCTCCATCACCAGCGCCTTTTTCAAGCATATGGACCGGTTCAAAACAAATGCATGTATCCTCTGCTCAAACCGATGGTATAAGATTATGTCAGACAACGGTCATGCCCGCCTGAGGGACAGATGTGGTCTGCATGGTACCTGGTGTATTAGGGGTGCTGAATGCTGAATGACAACAACATCCACTGCCTGTGACACCAAATTGTCCGGTAGAAATGCCATTACAGAACACACAGAACAAACAATGAGTTCATCATGTGAGCAAGAACATTCTACTTGTTCATGACTTAATGCTCAGTGTTTACCTCGCTCTATCAGGAGGAAGGTATTGAGATGAATAACTTTGAAAATGTAAATACTGTCTTACATGGTTCATGTGTTGCTGAAATTGCCATGGTTATTTCGCTGTCACAGGTTGCAAAGTTTTTTTTTGTTTTGTTTTGTTTTTATAAAGATCGCAACTCTGTGCACCAGTAGGGTATGTCACTTATGTAAATATGCATATATCAGATGTGGGTTTGAAAGAATTAGATAAGATGAGTGAGTGTACAAGTTTGTTGTTGTTGTTTTTGCTGTTGTTGTTGTTGTTGCTGCTGTTGTTGTTTAACAAGTGTCTAATATCATCTGGCGATGAAAAGACATTAAATAAACCTCTGAACTGAACTTACTGTTTACTATTCCCTGTCTCATTGTTTAGGTTTCCTTTCATGCCAGATAAACCGAGGCTACCCGTATTTTTAACTGTTTGTACCCGTGTTTGTTTGTCTGTATCCAACAGGCAGTACCAGTCTTGAAGTAAAGCTCATTTGTGTTTCTTTGTGTTCATTTGTGTTCATTTGTGTTTCTTTGTGTTCATTTGTGTTTATTTGTGTTCATTTGTGTTTGTTTCTTTCTCCAGTTCTTGGTTGCTGTGTAGATGTGTCGGGTTGCTGTGTAGATGTGTCGGGTTGCTGTGTAGATGTGTCGGGTTGCTGTGTAGATGTGTCGTGTTGCTGTGTAGATGTGTCGGGTACAAGGAATCTGACAAACCTAGAACATCGATTTTTGAGTCTTCTCCTTGTTTGCTCTGTGTGCTCTGTGTCGTGTTTGCTCTGTGTGCTCTGTGTCTTGTTTGCTCTGTGTGCTCTGCGTCTTGTTTGCTCTGTGTGCTCTGTGTTGTGTTTGCTCTGTGTGCTCTGTGTTGTGTTTGCTCTGTGTGCTCTATGTTGTGTTTGCTCTGTGTGTTCTGTGTTGTGTTTTGCTCTGTGTGCTCTGTTATGTTTGTTCTGTGTGTTCTGTGTTGTGTTTGTTCTGTGTGTTCTGTGTTGTGTGTTTGTTCTGTGTGCTCTGTGTTATGTTTGTTTTGTGTGCTCTGTGTTGTGTTTGTTCTGTGTGCTCTGTGTGTGTGTTTGTTTTGTGTGCTCTGTGTCGTGTTTGCTCTGTGTGTTCTGTGTCGTGTTTGTTCTGTGTGTTCTGTGTTGTGTTTGTTCTGTGTGTTCTGTGTTATGTTTGTTCTGTGTGTTCTGTGTCGTGTTTGTTCTGTGTGTTCTGTGTCGCGTTTTGTTCTCTGTGTGTTCTGTGTTGTGTTTGGTCTGTGTGTTCTGTGTTGTGTTTGGTCTGTGTGTTCTGTGTTGTGTTTGGTCTGTGTGCTCTGTGTTGTATTTGCTCTGTGTGCTCTGTAATGTGTTTGCTCTGTGTGTTCTGTGTTGTGTTTGTTCTGTGTGTTCTGTGTTGTTTGCTCTGTGTGCTCTGTGTCGTGTTTGCTGTGTGTGCTCTGGGTTGTGTTTGCTCTGTGTGCTCTGTGTTGTGATTTCTGACAGGCGATCTGGTGTCATCAGCAGCAGTTGTTTGGAGTTTAATTATTTCATCATGGGAGCAAGACTTACCCTGCTTGTATGCTCTGCTTAGTTGTTTGGAGTTTAATTATTTTATCATGGGAGCAAGACTTACCCTGCTTGTATGATCTGCGTAGTTGTTTTGAGTTTAATTATTTTATCATGGGAGCAAGACTTACCCTGCTTGTATGATCTGCCTAGTTGTTTGGAGTTTAATTATTTTATCATGGGAGCAAGACTTACCCTGCTTGTATGCTCTGCCTAGTTGTTTGGAGTTTAATTATTTTATCATTGGAGCAAGACTTACCCTGCTTGTATGATCTGCCTAGTTGTTTGGAGTTTAATTATTTTACCATGGGAGCAAGACTTACCCTGCTTGTATCCTCTTCCTAGTTGTTTGGAGTTTAATTATTTTACCATGGGAGCAAGACTTGCCCTGCTTGTATGCTCTGCCTAGTTGTTTGGAGTTTAATTATTTTATCATGGGAGCAAGACTTACCCTGCTTGTATGCTCTGCCTAGTTGTTTGGAGTTTAATTATTTCATCATGGGAGCAAGACTTACCCTGCTTGTATGCTCTGCCTAGTTGTTTGGAGTTTAATTATTTTATCATGGGAGCAAGACTTACCCTGCTTGTATGCTCTGCCTAGTTGTTTGGAGTTAATTATTTCAT